>PVJS01038768.1:0-19218 GCA_004027185.1 Glis glis
CGCGGAGGTAGAACGCCCCTGCGTTCAATCCCCGGTACCGCAAAAAAAAAAATAATAAATAAATAAATAAATAAAAGTTAAGGAAGCCATATTTTTATATATGGAGGCAATGAGTTAGCAGTTCCGGGTTTGCGGCCAACCTCATCTATTTAGTGAGGCCCTCTGCAACTTAGTGAGACCCTGTTTCAAAATAAAGAATAAAAAATAGGGCTGGGGGTATAGCTCAGAGGTAAACTGCCCCTGGTTTGAAGCCCCAGTACCGAGAAAAAAAAAAAGAAAACCCAAGCATTTACACACAGAAATTATACAATTATACACCACTTCACAAAGTCAGCAAGCATATTAAATTCTACAAAACCCACTTTACAGAAATTTTAAAATTGTAAATATCAAAAAGTACAACTGAAGAAAGAGGTATAAGTTTGGCAGCCAGAAATTTTGATAGAGAATTCAGAGCTTAACATGACTTTAAATATGTGAAATTGAAAATATTGAATTTAGAGCAATATATATAACAAATATAATATAGTACTGACTGTCAAAGAAGCACATTCAATAATATTTAATTCACTTCCCAAAATTGTCAGAATTCATCTTTATGGGTAAATCATTCCTCAATTACTAATATTGTTTTTCAGTAGGTAGAGCATCTGATAACTATGAGTTCATTGTGGTTTGCTTAGGTGGAGCCTGTTTTCTTTTTGTAGATTTGGTGGTGATTAATATCAATTTAGCAATATTTAATATTAGCTGGCATTTTTTTAAAAAAGGCCAAACCCTTCATTTAGCATGTAAATCAAAATTAAAACATTATTTTTGGCTTCTGGAGTAGTCTCTAGACTACTGGTTTCTATCATTCAACTGTTATCTCCTTTGGATATTGACAAACACCCTAATAAGTCATTGATCCCTTTACCATTTTTAATCAAAGTATCCAAAGATGAATCATGTTTTCATAAAATCCACAAATCACGAGCCATTCAAAAAGCATATCTACTGGCTAAATTAATTTTTTATTTTTTGTCATTAGGGATTGAATGCAGGGGCATTCTACCTCCCCGCTATGCCCCCAGCCCTATTTTTTTATGCTTTATTTTTGAAACCGGGTCTTACGAAGTTGCGGAAGGCCTCGCTAGGTAGAGAGAGAGAGTGAGAGAGACACAGAGAGAGAGAGAGAGAGAGAGAGAGAGGGGAGAGAGAGAGAGAGAGATCAATCGATTGATCGCGCACGCGCGCACACACACTGAGGTTGGCCGTGAACCCGGATCCTCCGGTCTCCGCCTCCCAAAGTACTGGGATTACAAGCGTGTGCCACCACGCCCGGCCCCCCTGGCCCTTTTAATGTTTTTATTTTGAAACAAGGTCTTTCGAAGGCTGGCCTCAAACCTAGGATCCTCCTGTCTCATCCTCCCAAGTACTGGGATTACAGGCATGTGCAATCACACCTGGCATGGCTAAATTAAATTTTTTTGGTAATAGGGATTGAACCCAGGGGGATTCTACCTCCATGCTACACCTCATCCCTATTTTATTTTTATTTTGAAACAGGGTTTCAGGTTGTTGAGAGTCCCACTATTTGTTGAGACTGTCCTCGAACCTGTGATCCTGTTTCAGCCTCACAAGTACTGGGATTGCAGGTGTATGCCACCACGCCTAACTTAAATTAATTTTTAGTCTTTCAGTTTTGCCAGATGCAGGCTCAAATATAAACTAATTGATTCAGCTTCCTGGGCAGACTGGGAACCAGGCCATGGAGCTGCTTTGGTGGTTGCATGTTTTTTGTTTTGTTTTTTTTCAGTACTGGGGATGGAACCCAGGGGCATTCTGCCTCTGAGCTACACTCCTAGCCCTATTTTTATTCTTTATTTTGAAACAGGGTCTCGCTAAGTTGCGGAGGGCCTCAGTAAGTAGCTGAGGCTGGCTGCGAACCTGGATCCTCCTGTCGCAGCCTCCCAAGTACTGGGATTACAAGTGTGCACCACCATGCCCGGCTGGGTGGTTGCGTGTTTAATGATATAACAGCATATCCTGCTCAGGGAATGCTTTTGCCATCTTATTAAGAACTAGCAACAAACTATTTAAATCAAGGTTGACTAAATGGTGTCTCAAGATTCAGAGCTGAGCATACTTAGCTCCTGAGAGAATGCTAAGCAGTCACGTAGTTCCACTTTATTCCTAAAAGGGAAAAAAATGCTGGTTGTGTTTTGAACAACACTGGATACGCAGAACAGTGGGTAAAATTTCATAAGCAGGAAATTTGCTGGGAGAAAAATGTTAAGTGCTGCCTTGAAGTAGCAAAAATTGTACAGATGTGGGACCCATAGCATAGAAATATTCAGGATGATGGGAGCACCAACAAGGTTGCCACAATGACCACCCCATGCAAATAGAGAGCCCGTGCCTTTGCCCCCAGATCAAGGCGTGTGCTGATCGAGACAGAGAGAAGTGTTTGGCAGATTCAAGAATAAAACTCAAAGATAAAGATTGTCATAGAAGCCGGATGTGGTGGCGCATGCCTGTAATCCCAGTACTTCGGAGGCTGAGACAGGAGGATCACATGTTCAAGACCAGCCTCAGCAACTTAGCAGCACCTTGTTTCAACATAAAAAATAGAAAGGTCTGGGGGTGTAGCCTGGAGGTAGAAAGGCCCTGTGTTCAATCCTCAGTACCAAAAAGAAAAAAAAATAGCTGTAGGAAGAATAGCAGAGTAGAGACCATTTTCTACTTTTGTCTACTTTTTCAAAGAGTAAAGAGTATTTTCTACTTTTGAATCCTAATGAAGATTTTCAAGGCTTGTAAACTTAGTAAGCTCATGCAAAGGCTGAGAGCCATTGAGAAAAATCATATATACTTTACCTTCATTTCTAAAATCTTCTTAGCCATTTTTTACCTTGGTACAACTAAATACTCTTTATTCTGACCAAGAACAGAAACTGTCCATTGGTGATATAAACTATTTGGTGACATTGTGAACATTATAGATTGCTGGTAAAGTTGAACTTTTCTCTAGATACTTTATGCCCCTAATTTAGTTAGGAAGTATTTGGAGTCTTCAGGTAAACTACTTAGATCAGAACACAGCAGTTACGTATCTATATGTTGATTCAAGGGTGGACTCATGCAGAAAAATCAAATCTTTTCTTTTTTTTTTTTTTTGCGGTACCGGGGATTGAACCCAGGAGCGTTCTACCTCCACGCTACACCCCCCGCCCTATTTTTTATACTTTATTTTGAAACCGGTCTCACAAAGTTGCGGAGGGCCTCACTAAGTAGAGAGAGAGAGAGAGAGAGTGAAAGAGAGGGGGGGGGGAGCGCTGAGGCTGGCCATGAACCCAGATCCTCCGGTCTCCGCCTCCCAAAGTACTTGAATTACAAGCGTGTGCCACCACGCCCTGCTAGAAAAATCAAATCTTTAAGATCATTTTTTGGACATTAAGAGAAATGCAAAGGTAATTTAAAAATCCCGAAAACTTAACCACCCAGGTATATTAATCTTTTCATAATGAATCAAATAATAGTTGTTCTTATACGTAAGAATACTAGAGAAGGCTACACGTATTTACCAGTTTGAAATGTTTACTTGCTGAGAGAATGAAGGACAGGACCATATTCTAATAATTGAATGATATTTCATTAGTGTTGTCACTATTATCAATAATACAGCAACAACCATCTTTGGGCATAAGACTCTTTCTGGTTAGATTCCTAGAAGTGAAATTACCTAGCTAAAGAGTATGAATATTTTTAGGGTTCTAAATATATATTGCCAAATCTAAGTGGTTGTATCAGCAATAAATCAAAGGTTTTGTTTTCAAGCTTTATTTGGCAGTATTGGATTTTCTCATTTAAAAGAAAAGGGCTAATTTCATGAGTGAAAATGGCATTTCATTGTTTTGACTTATTAGTAAGACTGAATATTTATCTATATAGGTTGTTAGTGCATTGGATTTTCTGTTTTGTGGATTATTTAGGTCCTCGGCCCACTTATCTACAGAGGCAAAAGTGTAAGTTTTTTTTTTTTTTTTTGCGGTACTGAGGATTGAACTCAGGGGCATTCTACCTCTGAGCTACACCCCCAGCCCTATTTTTTATTCTTTATTTTGAAACAGGGTCCCACTAAGTTGCGGAGAGCCTCACTAAGTAGCTGAGGCTGGCTGCAAACCCGCGATCCTCCAGTCTCAGCCTCCCAAGTACTGGGATTACAAGCATGCGCCACCATGCCTGGCCAAAAGTGTAAGTTTTTAATGAGTTACTAATTTGTTATATTTGGCATAGTCTCCACTCAGTCAATTTTACTGAATAAAAAGTTCCCCTGTTGTTTGTTTGTTGTGGCATTTTTTAAAACAGAAATCACAAATTTTTATGAAGTCAAACCCAAACTTTGGTCTTCCATTGACTCAGCACTTAGTTCTTCCTCATCCAAAGAATTGATCAATGTTCACTTAAATTTCTTAGAGATATTTGTGGGGTTTTACATTTGACTTCTCTGTCTGGATTTTATTTTAGTGTAAGACATCCCATGAATTTCTGCAGTGTATAAGACTACTTTTCCCCTCTCCTCCCATTCTATGTGGACTCAGAGTGTTCCTGCTTTCTTACTCATCATTGCCTCCTGACACAGGGTAACCAATTCACACCTTGATCACTTTGACACATTAATTTTCTTTTTCTAAAGAAACCAGTAAACATTCTCTGATTATACTAATCAGTTTCTTAATTTTGTGAAAGTCATTTTTTCTAGTACACAAAAATACATATGTTTTGAGGTGTGTTTCAGGAGGAAAAGTTTGCTAAAAACATTGTTGTATTAATATGATGTTAACTATATTTTAAATAATAACCACTATTTATTTATAAAGTTATACATGCATATTCATGTATGTATATATACACACATAATAACAAATATTCATTTTTAAACATAAGAAAACACAGATGAGCTAAAGTGTCTATACTGCCATCACTTAGCTAAAATCTGATACAGTTTATCTTTTTCTGCCATGCATGACACACACAATTTTATTATATATTTTTACATGTATTTACTTAATAGTGCTCAGGTAGACTGTAGTATCCAAATACTAAAAGATGTCTATTCATAATTATATTTAAATAACAATCACGTATTACTTATTGTGAATTAATGACTTGAAAGAAATTTACTTAGGCTACTTAACCAGCTAATTTCCTTCTCTGGTAGCTTTAAACAATGTATATTTATAGTAGAGGCTAATCTGCATAGCCAAGCCCACTTAGTGAGCTCTGTGTAAACCATCAGTGGGTTACAAATGATTGGGAATGCATATACATTACAAATGAATGGGAATGCATATACCCTCATATTTCCTGAATCTCCGCTAGAAGGTGCCAGCAAGAGACAAGTGAATAAAAAGTAATAACCATTTTAGTTTACTCCTAGTAAGTTCTAGGTTACTCCTGGATTATGTTGAATATGTGAAATATGTGTCTGTCTATTTTAGGAAGTCGTGCGGTTCCTAGATACCAAGCATCCAAACCACTATCGAGTCTATAATCTATGCAGTATGTACATGACTCAATATTCTCCTACTCTAAATAGAAAACATATTACTGCATGTAAGAAGACAATTCCACTTTTACATTTTACTTAATTATTTAGTGGTGGGAAATTAGATCCAAACTCTTCATCTTGTTCTGACCCTGTTTGGTAGGAAGTTAGCTCAACAACTCAAAGTTCCCTATGAAGGAGGCTGGTCTGGTAGTACCAAAGAGGCCAAGTAGAGGAGAAACATTTCAGGGAAGGTCTACTCAACTGATATCAGGTTTAAGAAAATCTTTCTGCTTTCCCTGCCAGACTGCATTGAAGATGTAATCAATTCAACAAATATGTTCTCTAACTCACCAGGAGTGGCTTGTGATGAGAGTGGGGGACCTTTTGCAGAAAAACTAAAACTAATAAAAATAACCCTGTAGAAAACAAATTATACCCCAATTTATCACTTTGTCTTTTGATTTTTTCCCTTCACTTGTATATTAAATAGACATTTGCAGGGACAAGCAGTTTGGTCAGATGCATTTGCCTCCATTCCATGGTTTCTAGCTATCTTACAATGATAGAATGAGTTGAGTAGTCTTTTAGAAAGTTAAAAGTGAAGCCCATTAAACAAAAATAAGTTGAGTTTAGAATCAATGAAGTGGACAAACAACTATCATCCTTATGTTTTTGAGACTCTCATAATTGTTTTAGAGCAGCAGGAGCCACTCAGCTCCTTTTGAAGATGAATAAGGAATTTCTAATAGAAATTTCTAAATTATTTGTAACTTCATTTACTATATTATGAGGCATAGAGATATGATATGTGTATTATTTATTTTAGGTGAGAAAGCTTATGATCCTAAGTACTTCCATTATAGGGTCCAGAGAATCATGATTGATGATCACAATGTCCCTACTCTGAAGTAAGTTTTATGCCACATTGAATGTCAAAAAAAGGATGAAATACATTGGGCTTGACTTTTTGGAAATATTTAATTCAACCAAAAATCTTACTTTTAAAATCAGCGAGATGGTGGTGTTCACCAAGGAAGTACGGGAGTGGATGGCTGAAGATGAAGCAAACGTCGTCGTGATTCACTGTAAGGGAGGCAAAGGTAATAACACTTTTTCTTTTTATTTCCTTTTTTCTTAAGAAATTAAAAAGATATATTGAAGTACAAGAATGAGATACATACTGCTATTAATCAGTATTAATAGTTGTTAACATTTTTAATATTAACTTCCAAACTGAAAGAAGGGAAAGAGGAGAGAAAGGAAATAAAGAATGGGAGGAAAGGAGAAAGGGAGAGAGTAAGAAAGGGAAGAAAGTAGGGGGGAAAGAGCTAAGGAAGGTTGAACATATTTTCCTTTGATTATTGACTTGTGTTTTTCATTTTTGATTTGCCAGTTTATATTTGTCAAAATAAAAATGGTGTTTAAGCAGGGAGTGGTGACGCATACCTGCAATCCCATCTTGAGGAGGATCGCAGGTTCAAGACCAGTGCATGGTAACTTAGCAAGACTCTGTTTCAAAAATAAAAAATAAAAAGGGCTAAGGGTGTAGTTTAGAGATAGAATGCACCTGGGTTCAATCCCCAGTACCACACATGAAAAAAATTTAGTGTTTAGCTTTAGAATGTCAGAAAATTCTTATTTTATTTAATGCTGTTTTTTTATTTTTCTTTCATAATTAACAAATGAAATATATATATATATAGAGAGAGATATGGTGTGCAACATGATGTTTTGATATTTGTATAGTTTACCTTACCTGCTTATCACACTTCTCTCACTATGGTTTTAATTTGCTTTTCCCTGATGAGTAGTGCTTTCGAGCTTTTTTTCGTATAGCTGTTGGCCACTTGCATGTCTTCTTTTGAGAAATACCTTTCTAAGTCCTTTGCCCACTTTTTAAAGGGCAAAAGTTTTCTTGCTATTATGTTGAGTTCCTCACATTTTTTATATTAACCCCTTATTCTATGTATAATTTGCAAGTATTTTCTCCCATTTCATAGGTCATCTCTTCACTCTATTGATTGTTTCCTTTGCTTTAACAGAAATAGAATTTTATTTTATTTATTTATTTTTATTTTATTTATTTATTTATTTATTGCAGTTCTGGGGATTGAACCCAGGGGCATTCTACCTCTGAGCTACACCACCAGCCCTATTTTTTTATTCTTTATTTTGAAACAGGGTCTCACTAAGTTGCAGAGGGCCTCACTAAATAGCTGAGGCTGGCCGCAAACCTGCGATCCTCCTGTCTCAGCCTCCCAGGTACTGGGATTACAAGCGTGTGCCACCACGCCCGGCTTAGAATCTTACTTTAATACAATCCCATTTGTCTCATTTTGCTCTTGTTGCCTATGTTTTTCAGGTCATATCCAAAAATGTTTGCCCAGATCAATGGGATGAAGTGTTTCCCCGTTGTTTTCTTCTAGTAGTTTTTCAGTTACAGATCTTGCATTTAAGTCTTTAATTTTGAATTGATTTTTGTGTAGAGTGAGATAAGGGCTAATTTCATTCTTCTGCATATGAATATCCAGCTTTCCTAATATCATTTATTAAAGATACTGTCCATTCCCCCTTGTGTGTTCTTGACCAAGATCAGTTAATCATAGTACATAAATTTATTTCTGGGATCTCTATTCTCTTCCATTGAGCTATAGGTCTTTTTGTTGTTGTTGTTGTTGTTGTTCCAGTAATATTTAAGGTTGTTCTTAAACTTCATAAGAAACTTTATAAAATTAGTGGAATCAACAGAGATGCTATTTCAAATATTATACTGGAATTTTTGTAGTGTAATTATATAAAGAAGTTAGCTATTGATTTTTTATGTGGACTTCATACCTAAAATTTTAAGTTTTCTGAGAGATAATTCCACTGGGCCTAAGAACTCATATTCACTGAGAACTCTCTAAGAGTCCCTTTAGCCCTCTTTTATAGATGTCTTCCTATCTTTATCCTAAATTCTTTCATTATTTTTAGGAGTTCACCTATAGATTTTACGTGGATTTTTCTAGTCTGCAAATAATGAAAGTTTGCCATTTCTATTTTAATTCCTGTATGTTTCATTTTCTTATCTTGCTACACTGGTAGTGTCCTGAGGTACAGTATTAGTTGGAGGCAGTGAATAGTGGGCATTTTAGTTTAGTTCTTGTCTTTAAAGAGAATGTTAGCACATCACATCATTAATGTGATGTACTTGGTAGGTATTTTTGTAGATTCTTTTTATCAAGCTAAGGAAGTTTCATGGTTTTTCTTAATTTTTAAAGTCATGACTGTATGCTGAATTTTAGTGAATACATTTTTCCTTCATTTATTGACATAATTGTAAGGTGTATCCCCTTTAATCTATGAATATGATAAATTATATTAATAAAGATTTCTGGTATAAGATGATCCTTGCATTCCTGAGATTAAAGGCACTTGGTATTGATATATGATTTTCTACAATGCTGAATTCACTTTGAAAACATTTCAATTAAGTTTTCTAAATATCTACATTTATAAGTGAGACTGATATAAAGTTATCTTTTCTACTATAATTGTGCAATTTTGGGATCAGTTATAACAATGTTATTGAGTTGGGAATTTTTTATCATCATCATTATTATTATCTAAAAGGTTTTATTTTATTTTTGTGTGTGTGTTTGGCACCGGGGATTGAACCCAGGGGCATTCTACCTGTGAGCTACACCCCCAGATCGATTTTATTTCTTATTTGGAAACAGAGTCTCACTAAGTTGTGGAGGGCCTCACTAAGTTGCCGAGGCTGGCTGCGAACCTGTGATCCTCCTGTCTCAGCCTCCCAAGTACTGGGATTACAAGTGTGCACCACCACGCCCAGCTTATCTAAAAGGTTTTATAAAAGAAAGGGATTATTGGTTTCTATAGATTTAGAGAAAAAAATCTCACCTTGTCCTTTTCGGAGGGGGTGGTGATAAAGACTTTGATTAATTTGATCATTTGTAATTTAATGCAATTTTTTTTGTGTGTGTGGTACTGGAGTTTGAACTTAGAGGCATTCTACCTCTGAGTTACACCCCCAGCCATATTTTATGCTTTATTTTTGAAATAGGGTCTCACTAAGTTGCTGAGGGCCTCACTATGTTGCTGAGGCTGTCCTTGAACCTGCTATCCTCCTGTCTCAACCGCCTGTCTCAGCCTCCTGTCTCCTCCTGTCTCAGCCTCCCAAGTACTGAGATTACAGGTGTGGGCAACCATGCCCGGCTTAATTTAATGTGATTTTATTGCACTACTTAAACTTTTTCTTCTTGGATCAAATTTAATTGATTTTTTCATTTAATTTTTAAAAATATTAGCATAAGGTTATTCTCGTCATGTTTTTAAATTTCTACTATGTTGGTTATTTTGCCCCCCCCCCTTTATTCCTAATGTTTGTGCCTCCTGACCTCTTTAAAATAAGTATTGGGCTTTTACAAAGTGAATATGGCAAAAGGACCCAAAAGCTATAGAGGTAATGTTACTGGCAATGTTTAACCACAATATGGAAATTGTCCATCATGCATCTAGATAGATGAGGAAGTGGAAACAGAAAGAGAAAAAGGAGTGGTCTTGGGATTGGGCATCATGATAAATTAAAAGGGTAGATATGCTCGATCATTCATGCAGTGAGCACCAGATACCGTCTAGCTGCAGGAGATGTGACTGTACAAAGAAACACATTTGCTGCCCCCATGGGAACCATAGTGTATTGTTTACAAAGATATATGTGTGTGTGTGTGTGTGTGTGTGTGTGTGTGTGTGTGTGTATGGTGTACAACATGCATGAGATAATTGCAATTGAAAAAAAGTAAGGAAAATATGAAGTCAGAGATTGCTAATTGATATATACATGATCAGAGAGGGTATCCGCAATAAAATGTTATAAAAGTTGTTATGAGAGTACAGGTATACAGAGATCAGAGAGTTTTGAGTATACCATGAAAGTATCAAATAAATAAATGAAATAAATCTTCTGTAACTTAGAAAATTTTCATTGGGATGGAGCGATCATGACTTCTTCATCCATGTACACACCACCAATACTTTTAAGTATGTCAGCATTAAAATTTCTCCCCAAATTAACACCAAAATCACTGTTCTACAGTTTGGGGAATCCACCACCTCTTGATTTTCAAAGTGGGAAATTAAAAAATTAAAGACAGCCTTTTAAACAAATAGTTCTGGGGAAACTGGACATCCATATGTAGAAGAATGAAAATAGATCCCTATCTCTCAACGTGCATAAAAGTCAACTCAAGATGGATCAAAGACCTAGAAATCAGACCAGAAGCTTTGCAATTACTAGAAGAAAACACAGGACCAACTCTCCAACATACAGGCACTGGTAGAGACTTCCTCAAAAAGCCCTCAAAGATCAAGAAATAAAACTGAGAATCAATAAAAGGGATGAGATGAAATTAAAGTGTCCACACTGCAAAGGAAACAATCAAGCGTCTGAAGAAAGAGCCTACAGAATGGGAGAAAATCTTTGCCACCAACTCCTCTGATAGAGGACTAATATCTGGAATATATAAAGACCTCAAAAAATAACACTAAAGCCAGGTGTGGTAGCTCATGCTTGTAATCCCAGTACTTGGGAGGCTGACCCAGAGGATCCATGTTCGAGGCCAGCCTCAGCTACTTAGTGAGGCCCTCCACAACATAGAGAGACCCTGTTTCAAAATAAAGAATAAAAAATAGGGCTGGGGGTGTAGCTCAGAGGTAAAATGCCCCTGAGTTCAACCCCCAGTACTGCAAAAAAAAAAACACTAAAAAAACCCAATCAAAAATGAGCAATTGAAATGAATAGACACTTCTTAAAAAAAGAAATAAAATTGACCAATAAATATATGAAAAATGTTCAACATTATTGGCAATCAGGGAGATGCAAATCAAAACTACACTGATATTTCATCTATGTCCAGTTAGAATGGCAATCATCAAGATCAACCACTATGGAGATCAGTATGGAGGTTCTTCAAAAGACTAGGAATGGAGCCAGGCATGGTGGCTCATGCCTGTAATCCTAGTACTTGGGAGGCTGAGACAGGAGGATCGCAGGTTCAAGCACAGCCTCGTGAGACTCTCATCAGCCTGGCAAGATCTGTAGCTCAGAGGTAAAATGCCCTGGGGCTCAATCCCCAGTACCACACACACAAAAGAAGACTAGGAATGGAACAACCATACGACCCAGCTATACCACTTCTCAATATTTTCCCAAAAGAATTAAATTTAGAGTACTATAGAGATACATGTATACCCATGTTTATAGAAGCAGAAATTCACAATAGCCAAATTATGGAACCAACCCAGGTGTCTGTCAACAGATGAATGGATAAAAAAATCTATTGTATATACACCTAGTGGAATTCTACTCAGCTATAAAGAAGAACAAAATTGCCCGGTGTTGTGGTGCACACTTGTAATCCCAGTACTTGGGAGGCTGAGACTGGAGGATCCAGGTTCGTGGCTAGCCTCAGCTATTTAGTGAGGCCCTCTGCAATTTAGTGAGACCCTGTTTCAAAATAAAGAATAAAAATTAGGACTGGGGGTGTAGCTCGGAGGTAGAATGCCCCTGGGTCCAATCCCCAGTGCCAAAAAAGCAAAAACAAAAGAACAAAATTATATCATTTGTAGGAAAATGGATAGAACTAGAAAATATTATGCTAACTAAGATCACACAGTCTCATAAAGTGAAGGGTTGCATATTTTCTTTCATATGTGGAAGCTTAAGAGAAAACAGGAAACCTAAGGGACTTTGGATAAATGTGGAAAGGGACCAGTAAAATAGTGGACGTGGATGGAGGTGGGGCGGGGACAAAAGGAGGACTGAGGAAGGAAATAGTTCGAATAATGCTTTAGTAATACATAAATGTATTACTACTGGTTTTGCTAGTATTGTGGGGAGGGAGAAGGGAGTAGTGGGGTGGGATGTGGAAAGAAGTATACCAAGAGCTGTGTGCACGTATGTTTGTATCACGTTGAACCTCACTATGATGTATAATTGCAATACACTAATAAAAGTACATTTTAAAATATCAGTGCTAGGCTATCAGCACCTCTCATGTTCTCCGCCAGGGAGATACCTCATGATGTTGTGCAATCTCTTTTGCATTTTTGTCCAGTTCAGCATTCTAAGTTTTCTGGGATATAATTTCACTGAGCCCAAGAACTAGAATTCACTGAGAATTCTCTTAATTTCTTTAGCCTTATTTTATAGATGCTTTTAATTAAAAGTCCATTCTTTTCCATTGTATTTTTTCTGTTTGAAAGACTAAAAAAGAAAAAAAAAAGTTGAGAATTTCCAGTTATTACAACAGAGTGGTTAAAAACACAGATTTTTCAAAATATCCGGGTTCAAATCCCAACTATGTCATTTAATAATTGTGTGGTAGTGGAAGCTAGAGAGAAAATAGGAATCAAAGGGGACTTTAGATAATTAAGGAGAGAAACCAGTACAATGATGGGAGGGGATAGGAAGAGGAACATGGGAAGGTAGGAAGGGAAAAAGAAGAACTGATGAAAGAAACAGTTGAAATAATACTCTGTCCATATATGAAGGTATTATTAACAATCTCACTAATATGCATGTGGTGGGGAGTGGTGGGTAGCAGGGTGGGATTTGAAGAAAAAAAAAAACAAGACCTGTGTGCTTAAATGTTTGTATCACGCCGGGTGTGGTGGTGCACGCTTGCAATCCCAGTACTTTGGGAGGCGGAGACCGGAGGATCCGGGTTCGCGGCCAGCCTCAGCTCTCTCGCTCTCTCTCTCTCCCTGTCTCTCTCTCTCTCTCTCTCTCTCTCTCTCTCTCTCTCTCTCTTTCTCTCCTTAATGAGACCCTCCGCAACTTCGTGAGACCCGGTTTCAAAATAAAGTATGAAAAATAGGGCCGGGGGCGTAGCGCGGAGGTAGAACGCCCCTGCGTTCAATCCCTGGTACCGCAAAAAAAAAAAAAAGTTTGTATCACTATGATATATAATTACAATGTACCAGTAAAAGTAGTTTTTAAAAAATTATACTTAGAGATGTAAGATGCTCCTGCTGACTTCAGGATAAGAGAAGCATCTCACAGATGTCAGTCTAACCAGTTTGGTGGATTATCTGATGTCCTCCTTTTCCTTTATAGAAATGTTATAGGTGTCCATTGGCAGGTTGGAAACTTGCAGCCAGTAGGCTTCTCTTTGGTATACCTATATGCTGCTTCCACCAGTGTCTGCCATTTCTACTTGTTATTATTTTTTTTTGAGGTACCAGGGATTGAACCCAGGGGCATTTTACCTCCGAGCTACACCCCCGGCCCTATTTTTTATACTTTATTTTGAAACTGAGTCTCACAAAGTTGCAGAGGGCCTCACTAAGTAGCTGAGGCTGGCCGCGAACCTGGATCCTCCAGTCTCAGCCTCCCAAGTACTGGGATTACAAGCGTGCGCCACCACGCCCAACTCTACTTGTTTATTATAATTATACCTAGTAATAAGTTATATATAAATCTGTAAAATGTCAAAGTGAACAAAATTTTAATTTTATGAAGAGGAACCTGAGTGTGTGGAAAGATTCAGTGAAGTAGAGAGGCTACAACCAAAATTACAGCTGAAGCAAGAAAAATAATACTATGGCAATATGAGAAGGAATTACTACCCATTTCACTAACTCATGTAGGGAGGGAGGAGATGGGAGGAGGGTGGGATGGGGAGGGAAATACACCAAGAGCTATGTACATGTGTTTTTATCACATTGAACCTCGTCATGGTGTATAATTGCAATGTATTAATAAGTTTTTAAAACAATGCTCCCAGCCAGGCGTGATGGCACATGCTTGTAATCCTAGACCTTGGGAGGCTGAGACAGGAGGATCACAGGTTCACAGCCAGCCTCAGCAACTTTGTGAAGTCCTCTGCAACTTAGTGAAACCCTGTTTCAAAATAAAAATAACTAGGGCTGGGGGTATAGCTCAGAGATACAGTGCCCCTGGGTTCACCCCAAGAACAAATGATACACATACATACATACATACATACACACACACACACACACACACACACACACACACACGGAGGAAATTTTCTAGTAGAAAAATCGAGAAGGATTCTGCACTTATATTTCTCTAAAGAATCTGAAATGAGAGATTATCGATGATGCAGTGATCTTTTTACAAAGGGCCTGGCTTTTCCAAGAAAGATCTCCAAGTGGGAGATCTCATACTCTAAAAAGTTAAAGCCTTTGTTTAATATCAGATGTTTTGTAAGTTAATATACATTTATTTTGGAGTTACCATAAAATATTTAAGGCATGTCTATGGCATTTTTATGGTTCCTGGATTTACTGGATGAGAAGACACCCACTATGTCTGCAGTTATACTTATCTACACCAGCAAAGACATAAACCTACTCATGGTATATCCATAATTAATACAGGAGATTTCCAAAAGTTTCTTTCAAATGGGGAAAAAATCAGAGTTACAGAGACCCAGAGATGTCACCAAAGTTGAAATGTTAATAGTCAATATAGCTGAGAGCCAGGCCATTAATGGTCAGTAGCCTCTTTTAGAAGGAAGCTTTTATTTATCAGAGCAAGAGGTAATAAAAATGTCTGGAAGTACCTGGCTTAGAATAATGTTCTTCAAACTATGGGTTGCAAAATCAGTTTAGTGGTTCATTAAGAAAAAAATAAAGGATAGAACAGAAAATTTTGTGCCTCTCAGGTAAAAGAGTAGGTTTGGAATTACATAAAATAAGTTCAGTGTGTCCTGGCTAATTCAAAAGCTACAGATTATTGTATAAAGGAAGCAACAGTTTTTTTCAAAACTCAAATTTTGTATGACAAGAGAAAAATGTAAATTGGAATAAAACATAAGAGACTTTGAGGATGCGATGATGAAGCATGAAGTCAAGGGTTTGCTTTAAAATGCTACATCAGAAAGAAAAAGCTAGAGAGGGAAGAAGGCTGGGAAAAAAAGAACAAATGAGCACAATAAAATACTAATAAATATAGAATGTGGAGGATAGGAGGTGGATGAGGACATACACTGTTCTCTCTGTATTCATTGTGTTTGAAAACTGTTCAAATGCAATTAAAGACTAATTAAAATGGAAGGAATAATAGGTACTGCAAATGCTAACTGGTGTTTGCGGTTCTGACCCTATTTCCTCTTTTATTTATGTTCGTTACAGAAGCAAGGTGTATGGCTAGTTCTTAATGAGTAAATAGCACTTTAGCTTTAGAGTCCTAGAGTAGAGCTGGCATGCCTGCCTTTCCTGCAGCGCTCAGCATTAGTGATTGATGCAATACACGCAGGACATGGGTGTCATACCCACAGTTAGGACACAGCCTGGTATAGCCACAGTGTAGTGAAACAACTTTGGCTATTTCTGAGTTGAAATATTGGGGATAAGCACATTCAGGATGAAGGAAAACCAATACAAAAATGCACTCTCTGATTATTTCCGAGTGTATTGTTCTATACCAAGTACACCAATGAACAATAGCTCCTTGAACTAACTTCTTTTCTTTTCTAGGAAGAACTGGAACTATGATTTGTGCCTGCCTAATTGCCAGTAGCAACGGTTTAAGTGCAGAGGTATGAAAGATGTTACTGTGCAGCCTTTCTTATTCTGAAGGAATTTGCTGGTCCTGAAACATCACTGATACAGTGTTAAGATTCTTTGAGTCATGGTGCCTAATAGAAATTGGAGAGGTGGTTTTTAGAAAGGCTTTTGATACTAATGTGGATTGTAGCTTCAAAAAGAAAACATTTAAAAGCAATTGATAGCATGGTGGCGCATGCTTGTAATCCCAGTACTTTGGGAGGCAGAGACCGGAGGATCCGGGTTTGCGGCCAGCCTCAGCGCTCTCTCTCTCTCTCTCTCTCTCTCTCTGTCTCTCTCTCTTTCCCTCTCTCTCTCTCTCTCTCTCTCTACCTAGTGAGGCCCTCCGCAACTTTGTGAGACCCGGTTTCAAAATAAAGTATAAAAAATAGGGCCGGGGGCGTAGCGCAGAGGTAGAACGCCCCTGTGTTCAATCCCCAGTACCGCAAATAAATAAATAAATAAATAAATAAATAAATAAATAAAAGCAATTGATCCAGAACCTTAGAATCGGAGCAGGGAGCTGTGCTGCAGGCCCGTACTACCTCCAAGTGACTCTGGTGTCTCCCTAACAGGTCACTTAGTTTTCTTTTGACCTCAGTCTTCTCATTTGTTAAGTGGAAGGTAGGAAAGAGGCTTGCACCAGATAATTTCTAGGGGCTTCCCAGCTCAAAAACTGTGTCTTTACGAACTAGAGAAGTCCTAGATGTGATTTTATTAATTTTGTTATTTTGGGTAGATTCTGCCCAAAGACTGCTGACTTACGGAAACGATGAACCCTTAGAAACTTTAAGAATGCCTAGTGTAGAAAAGGGAAGAGTGCAAATGAACCATGGCTGTATTGTCCCCTTTTCTGTAGGAGAGCCTTTATTATTTTGGGGAAAGACGAACAGATAAAAGAAGAAGCTCTAAATTTCAGGGAGTAGAAACTCCTTCTCAGGTAAGTTTTCTTTTTAAAAAGGGGAGTTCTTTTGGGGAGTGAGTGAGGATTGCCATCTGTGACTTGGTTCTATTTTAGATCTCTCTGGTGGTCAGGTAGCAGCACTTGGGTTCCCTGCAACAGGCCTCGATCCCTTCTGGAAGCTATGAGTCCTGCCTCAGGTACCACCTGTGCTTGGTGAACACTGGGTTCTTCCTAGAGCATTCTGCTTTCCAGTTTAATTCATTATTGTTTACAGAGTTCAGGAGCTGATTACCCTCCTACTGTAAGAAGACCCAATATCTAAGGCTCCAGACCCCTGAAGATTACCTGAAGTCACCAGCCTTTGATTTCCTTGTAAAGAAGAACTGAGTCTTGCACAAACTCCTACTATGCAATGGACAATTCAGCCCTCACATAACATCAAAAGGATGGTTTCTGGATGAGAGTGTGTGTGTGTGTGTGTGTGTGTGTGTGTGTGTGTGTTGAAAAAGAATGTAAAAGGGAAATGAACATTTTTCAAAAATCCTATTATATAACACACTGTTGCACTTTTACATATATTTCATGTAATTCTTATAATGCCCATGTGAAATATATGATCTTATCCCATTTTCCCTTTTAAAAACATTTTATTATGGAAATTTCCAAACATATACAAACGTCCGGAGAATCATACAATAAATCCCATTATAGATATCATACTACTTCAACAGTCGTTTCAGCCCATAGCCAGACATGTTTCATTCATCCCCTCCCCATTCTCCTCAGATCCCTGAAAAACACTTTCTACTTTTTCTTTTCCCTAAACCTAGATTATTCTGAAGGAAATTTCAGTCATCAGATCATTTTATCCCACAAGTATTTTAGTATGACATTTAACATAAGAACTCTTTAAAAGAAAACCTTAGCTGGGTGCAGTGGTACATGCCTGTAATCCCAGTACCTGGGAGACTGAGACAGAAGGAGCACAGGTTTGAGGTCAGCACACGGTAACTTAGTGAGACCCTGTTTTAAAAAATAAGAAATTAAAAAAGGGCTGGGGGTGTAGCTCAGTGGTAGAACGCCACTGGGGTTAATCTTCAGTACCACAAAAAAAAGAACACCTTAATACCATTTATCATATCTAAATATATTGTACCTTAATAATAGCAAATTTCAAGTTCATGTCTGAATTTCCATAATTGTCTTAAATTCTTTTTCAATTTAGTTTATTTCAGTCAAGATCTAAGAAAAATCCATACATTTTATTTGATTGCTGTCTTTTTTATATATACTTTTATTGGCACATTATAATTATGCATCGTAGTGAGGTTCAAAGCGATATACACACACATGCACGTAGCACATGGTGTGTCCCCTTCTCGATGCCACCACAGCTACCAGCCCTCCCCATACATTTCAGTGAGGTAGGTAGTGGTATCTCCATGTATGAATGTAGCATTATTTGAATCGTTTCCTTCATCAGCTGCGTCATATGGTGGTTCCATTCCTAGTCTTTTGTGAAAGCTACCTACTGATCTCCATAGTGGTTGTACTAATTTGCAGTCCCATCAACAGTGAATAAGAGTTTCTGTTTCCCCACATCCTAGTCAGCAACTATTATCATTTGTATTCTTGTTTGTTTGGTTTTTTTTTTCTGTGGTACTGGGGATTGAACCCAGGGGCATTCTACCTCCGAGCTCCACCCCCAGCCCTAATATTTTTATTCTTTATTTTGAAACAGGGTCTCACTAAGTTGCGGAGGGCCTCACTAAGTAGCTGAGGCTGGCCTTGAACCCGGATCCTCCAGTCTCAGCCTCCCAAGTACTGGGATTACAAGCATGCACCACCATGCCTGGCAATCCTTTCCATTTTTAAAATTCTCTATTTCATTGATTTATGCTCTGATTTTAATTATTTCCTCCCTTCTACTGGCTTTGGGGTTAGTTGGTTCCTGTGTTTCTAGGGCCTTGAGATGCATCATTAGGTTGTTTATTTTGAGTCTTTCTGGGTTTTTGTTTGTTTGTTTAATGTAGGCACTTAATATTATAAATTTTCCTCTTAAAACTGCCTTCACAGTGTCCCAGAGATTTTGGTAAACTGTGTCTCTATTTCCATTTTTTTTTTTTTTTGCGGTACCGGGAATTGAACCCAGGGGCATTCTACCTTCGCGCTACACCCCCGGCCCTATTTTTTTATACTTTATTTT
>PVJS01038769.1:0-19228 GCA_004027185.1 Glis glis
GAGAGAGAGAGAGAGAGAGAGAGAGAGAGAGAGAGAGACAGGAAGAGAGAGAGAGCGAGAAAGCTGAGGCTGGCCGGGAACCCAGATCCTCGGGTCTCCGCCTCCCAAAGTACTGGGATTACAAGCGTGAGCCACCACACCCGGCCTATTTTTTATTCTTTATTTTGAAACAGGGTCTCACTAAGTTGCGGAGGGTCTCACTAAGTAGCTGAGGCTGGCTGCGAACCCGGATCCTCCGGTCTCAACTGCCCAAGCACTGGGATTACAAGCGTGTGCCACCACGCCCGTCTAAATCAGCATTTTCATCGAGTCTGAATTATTAGTTAAATGCGGTGGCGCACGCCAGTGATCCCGTTGCTTAAGAGGCTGCGACAGGAGGAGCGCAGGTTCGAGTCCAGCCTCAGCAATTTAGTGAGACCCTCAGCAACTTAGCAAGACTGTTTCAAAATAAAAAAGGGAGGGGGGGAGGTTGGGGATATAGCTCGGAGGTAGAACGTCCCTGGGTTCAATCCCCAGTGCCAAAGACATTTTTAAAATCATTTACATACAGTATGTGCTTTAAAAGCGCATTCATTAAAAACTACCTATGATCACAATTCCTAGGGCAAGCGGCTGCTGAAGTAGGGTTTGATGAGTGACTCTCCGAATGAATAACCTTTGGAGAAAAGGGGCTAGCCGGAGAAGCAAAACGGGAGGTCCCCTTGCTGGGGGAAGAGGCCCACGTCCCAGCAGGCTCCCGCGCCCGGGTGGCCGCGGCCGCAGTGCCCGGAAGCCGGGGCCGGAGCGGGCGGCCGGCGCGGGGAGGGGCGAGGCCAGCCCTTTCCGCCTTCGCCGGCGCCCCGCCCTCGCCGTGGCGGCCCCGCGGCATTCCACGGTCGCTAGCCGGTCGCCAGGGGCGGGGCGCCTGTCAGGGAGCGGGCGCGGCGGGGCCAGGCGCGGCAGTGCCAGCGCGCCGAGCATGGAGCTGCTGTGCTGCGAGGGCGCCCGGCACGCGCCCCGGGCCCGGCCCGACCCGCGGCTGCTGGGGGACCGGCGCGTGCTGCAGAGCCTGCTGCGCCTGGAGGAGCGCTACGTGCCCCGCGCGTCCTACTTCCAGTGCGTGCAGAAGGAGATCAAGCCGCACATGCGGAAGATGCTGGCGTACTGGATGCTGGAGGTACGGCCCGGGCCCGCCGCGCCGCGCCGCGCCGCGTCGGGACGCTCGGGCTCCCGGGCTCCGGGGCCTGGCCTCCCCGCGGGCTCCCGGGACAGCCGCCTCCCTTTCTTCCCCCACTGCGATCGGCCCTGGTGACCCGAACTCAGCTCGTGTTCGGGCCGGGAGCGGGCCAGGGCCGTCCCCTCCGCTCCCCTCCCGCGTCTCCGAGCTTCCCTTGCTTGCTTCCCTCCCCCGCCTTGCTTCTTTCTCGGGAGATCGCGCCTGGAAGACTCCGGGCTCGGCCGCCCCCGCCCCGGAGCCGGTTCCGGTGTCTGTCGCGGGTTCTGCTGGCGGAGCCGGTGGGGGTGGCGCGCGCGCGGTTCCGGCGGACCGGGAAATGAAAAGTGCGGGAGACGGCGGCCCGAGTCTCCTCCCTTCCCCGGGTGTGCGCGGCGGGCGCGCCGGGGCGGTGAGGTCCCAGCTCGCGGGCGGCCCTGGGCGACCCTTCGCTCCCCTCCCCCTCGCTGCGGGCAGAGGAGTCTCGATCCTTCCTAAGGAAGGGCGCCCCGGCTTCGCCCCCGCCCCCCACCGCCGGCAGGGGAGGAGGCGACGCAGAGGAAGTGGGGGGGTTGTCACCTTGGGGAGGGCGCATCCTCCTCCGTTACTGGTCCTTGTCACCGTCAGCAGCTGCCCCCTCCCGGTTTCGCGCCCCGTTCCACGCCCTTCCGCGCCCCCACGCCTACCCCCACCCCACGCTGTCGTTTTCCGGCGCTCCGGCCCGGCGATGACCGTGCGTCCTTCCCCAGGTGTGTGAGGAGCAGCGCTGCGAGGAGGAAGTCTTCCCCCTGGCCATGAACTACCTGGATCGCTACCTGTCCTGCGTCCCCACCCGAAAGGCGCAGCTGCAGCTCCTGGGGTCCGTCTGCATGCTGCTGGCCTCCAAGCTGCGCGAGACCACGCCCCTGACCATCGAGAAACTGTGCATTTACACCGACCACGCCGTCTCTCCCTGCCAGATGAGGGTGCGTGAGCGTGTCCGCCCCCGACGTGTTGTGTCTTTACTTCCCAGAAAAAGGAGAGCTAAGACCTCAGAGGCTTTCTGCCGCCGGGGGAGCAAGGCCAGCCGGTGGGACAAAGATGGGGCAGTGCGGTGTAATGGTCAGGGCTTGAGCTGCAGGCCGAACTAGACCTCCTCCTCCCGACCTCCAGGGGGTGCCACTCCTTCCTGGTCTTTCCCCAGATAGCAACGAGTCGGATCTGCAGGTCTACTTTCACTAGTACTTTGCCTCTGGGTTATTTATTGGCAGCCGAGGGCATGCCTGCACACCCCCACTGAGGGAAAGTGGAATGCGCTTCGCGTGGGGGAGGGGGCTGCCTTGTTGAGTCGCTATCCCCGTGTGGACTTTGATAGAAAAGCCTCCCCGAGCGATTAGAGCGGCGCCCTGATTGCTCTGAGGAAGCCCAGAGGCTTTCCTTTCCTTTTCATCCCTGAAGACACAGCCCCTTTCTAACCCTCCCTTCCCTGTCCTCATTCTGAAAAACCGGAGCAGCTGCTTCAGGCCTGCGGAAATGTCTCTCTTTCCCCCTTAGCCAAAGCCTGGGGCTGAGGGACAGACGGGGAGCCGAGCTGCAGCTGCTTCCCATGTGATAGTGGCGCCCCCTCCCCTGGCCTGCCCATTCTGACCTAGGTCTTTCATAAGCCTGTGGGGAGCTGCTGTCACTCCTGTGGTTTGGGAAGTGGTTCCTCGGGCCCCTGGCAGGCACTGGGCTGGGCTCCCCAGGCCAGGGGCAGTGGGGAGCAAGTGGAAGAGGGTGTTTAGGGCCTGCAGATCATCTCCCATGGGCCTGGGGCAGAGGGTGGGGAGCTGGCACCTCCTTCCACCTTGCTCTGTGGCCGGCCAAGTCTTCTCCTGACCCTGAGAGAAGGCTCTGGGCCCCATCTCCCAGGGAGGAGGGCAGCAAGCAGGCGCCTGTGATTGGCTGGCAGGGAAGCCAGGGTACTGGGGCCCCTGACTGCTGTGAGTCAAGGAACTGGATTCCTCTTCCTGCCAAGTAGCTCTCAGGGATGGGAGCAGGAGGCCGGAGTTGGGAATCCGGGAGGCCCCACAGCTCTTTGTGATGGATCTGGTAGTTTCTGGCAAGGCTGGAGGTGGAGCTGGCTTCCAGGGCCAGGAACAAGATGTTTTTGGAGGGGTGGGGGACAGACAGTAGAAGAGGCCTTTCTCTTTGTGAAAAGATGGGGCAGTTTTTCGGGAGGGTGAAACGTGCTCTTCCCCGACTCTGCCCGAGCTGGGGTGGGTGGAGTGCAGATGGCTCCTGGGTCAGCGTTGGAAGAGACCTCGAGAACTCCATGCAGTCCACTCCTTGTGCCGCAGAGAAGGCTAAGGCCCAGGGAAGGAGGAAGAGTCCTGCTCGACACTGCGAGCAGACCAGGTGGCCCAGGAAGCCAAGGGTGTGATGGACACTGGCAGCCACTGCTGCTAGTCCTCCCTCTCTTCCAAGCAGGGCTGGGATTCTCAGGGGTTGCCTGGATACAGGGGAGGGTGGCCACCTTCCCGCACCCAGGGCCTCCACACCTCCTCTGCACAGGGAGAGACCCCCTTGGAGGGTAGGCGTTTCTCTTCAACCCTGTGTATGGTCTGCTGGGGCAGACCCCGGGAGCAGAATTCTGGCTCCAGCCCAGGTGGTTTCTGTGGGGCCTTGTGAGACACCTAGGCGGGGACGCAGAGGGACAGTGGTGACTAGGGCCTGATGAGGTTGGGTGGGGCTGCCATTTCTGCCTCAATTAGGAGTCAAACCCACGAGTTCCTTCCTGAGATAAAACAATGAAGAAATCCTCAAGTGTGCAACTCGGAAATGGGGCTAGGTCTGGGAACCTCAGAGGAGTGGGTGGGGCGGGGCGCCCAGCCTCCTCCCAAGGCTGAGCCTTGGCACGTGGGCTTGGGCAGGTGGGCACAGGGCTTGGTCCTTCAGGGAGCCTCTGAAGCCATGCTGTCTGCCCCGGCCTCCACCTCCCCGCCTGAGAGTCAAGTGGCACAGGGCACTATGGGTTCCAGCTAAAGGGAGCGGGGTAGGGTGCAGAACTGGGACCCACCCTGATGTCCCACCAAGGGGATGTGGGTTGGGTTGGGTAACCGTCCCTTTGAGGAACCTCGGAGGCAGCTCAGTGGCTGTGTCATAGGAGTGGCCTCATGCTCACTCCTGTTTCTTGAAGAGGGTTAGACGTGGAATTGGGAGGGGAGGCTAACGTCCACCTCCCTTTCCTCAAGTCCTTGGTGTCTGCAGTTTCTGCATCACCTCAGAGGAGCCTCAAGTTGATGATACAAGGATTAAAAGGGATAATTGATGTAAAGCACCCAGTCCTAGCACCTAGTAAATGACCAGTAAGATGCTCAAAGCAAATGTCTCCAGTTCTTCCCTGCCCTGGACTGTTTTTTGGTACTAGGACTTGAACCCAGAGGCATTCTACCTCCAAGTTATACCCCCAGTCCGATTTTATTTCTTATTTTGAAACAGGGTCTCACTGAGTTGCGGAGGGCCTCACTAAGTTGCCAAGGCTGGCTTTGAACCTGCGGTCCTCCTGTCTCAGCCTCCCAAGTACTGGGATTACAAGCGTGCGCCACCACGCCCGGCTCCCTGGACTTTCTATTCCATAGCGCCCGTCCCTAACACCAGAAGCAGAAATGGGGTCCTGACTTCAGAAGCCTGATGGGCTTTCTTCCCAACTCTTCTGCTGCATCCCCTCCCGTTCCTTCCTCCAGCCACTGACTCCACCCTCTCTTCCCAACCCCAGGAGTGGGAGGTGCTGGTCCTGGGGAAGCTCAAATGGGACCTGGCTGCTGTGATCGCGCACGATTTCCTGGCCCTGATTCTGCACCGGCTCTCTCTGCCCAGTGACCGGCAGGCCATGGTCAAGAAGCACGCCCAGACCTTCCTGGCTCTGTGCGCTACAGGTAAGAGTCCTGAAGACCAGACAACTTGGAAGGGTGGGAGGGAACCCCAGAAGACGTGGAAGGGCAAGAGATCATTTCAAAATGTCCATTTATACTCAAAGTTGATTTGTGAAAACTATCCCCCTACCACCTAGTTTCAACGCAGAATGCAGATGATCAGGGAGGGTTCCATGCATCCTCTGGTCCCTGGCCAAATGGAAATTTTGCTGAGGTCTCCGCTGACCGTTTTGGGCAGGTGGGGGTGTAGCTCAGTGGCAGAGGGCTTGCCTAGCACGCACCAGGCTCTAGGTTTGATCCCCCAGTACAGCAAAAAAGGAAAAGAAAAAAAAAAAAAAGCCCAAACAAAAGCAGCACACCCTGAATGTCTCTAGAAAAGAGGTTCTTTCCTGACTTCTTCCCTTGCCCATCGTACCCCACCCACCGCTGGCCTTTCTCAGTATGCCCCTGCTCAGTTCTTGCCGCCTGACACTTGAGGAAGTCCACGATGACCGTTCTCCTTCGTGTTTCCTTGTCTCATGATCTCCTCTCCTCCTCTCCCAGATTACACCTTTGCCATGTACCCGCCGTCCATGATCGCCACCGGCAGCATCGGGGCGGCAGTGCAAGGCCTGGGCGCCTGCTCCACCTCGGGGGATGAGCTCACGGAGCTGCTGGCCGGGATCACCGGCACTGAGGTGGTGAGTGCGGGCCGGCTCCCCCTGGAGCGGTGCTGTTCCCCGAGCCTCCAGTAGAGGGAGGCATCCACGCCCACGGGGCGATCCCGGCGTCACCCCGCACCGGGGTCTTGGGTCCGGCAAAGGGCTCTGCTCCGGGTACCCTTTCTTGCCAAGTGGTGTGCTGCGGGGGGTGGGGAGCTGGTGTTGAGGCAGGGTTGCTCTCACACCCTCTTGCCACATCCTCTTGCCAGTTTCTGAGAATTCAAGACCTGATTCCTGGGGCTGGGCTGTGGCCTAACCTCCCGACTTCCCTGTGTGCGGGAGGCGGCCTTTCCCTGCACCTGCTGCCAGCTGCTCTGGGGAGCCGCGCCTCACCGTGCCCCTTGTTCCCAGGACTGCCTGCGGGCCTGTCAGGAGCAGATCGAAGCCGCGCTCAGGGAGAGCCTCAGGGAAGCAGCCCAGACCACCCCCGGCCCAGCGCCCAAAGCCCCTCGGGTCTCCAGCAGCCAGGGGCCCAGCCAGACCAGCACACCCACAGATGTCACGGCCATCCACCTGTAGCCCTGGACAGGCCCCCTCGAGCGACCGCTAGGCAGAGGAGGGGCCGCTGCACCCCCCTTCCTGCCTCGAGGAACAATCCAGCCACCTCTGAAGCCCGAGGGGGCTCCTCCTCCCCCTCACAAGCCCAAGAGGCCAGATCCTGCCTATCTCCGCCGTGAGCACTAAGGGGCCCGCCAGCCATGTTGGCGCCTGCGTGGCTAGCCGGCCCCTCCTCCACTCTAGCTGGGGCTGGCCTGGGCTGCTCAGATGAAATCGCAACAGGTGAAATCTCGCACCAGCATTCCTTTCTGCGGGTCCCAGCTCTCGCGGGCCCTCATGTTCTCAACTGCGAAAGTGCCTACTGCCTTCAAAGTGTTGCCGCCAGGGCACCGCATTTAGATTGGGGTCCTTCAGGCATCCTGACAGACGGGCTCAGGGGACGCAGTCTGGGTGGCTCTCCTCAGCACACTTTGGAGGCCTGGCCGTGCCCCAGCTGCTCCCAGAGGGAAGGCACACAGCTCCCAGAGGGAAGGCGCACAGCTAGCAGGTCCTCCTCGCTTTGCTTGCCACTCAGCTTCTCCTGTGTGACTGAGGGGTTCTGTGCTGAAGGATGAGGTCGTTCTAATTTATTAATTGCTCTGAGTACAACTGTAAGAGGATGCCATGGGGCCTGTCTCCTGCACAAGTGGTGGTGACCCTGGTGGTTGCTGGTCTCCTCCCTTTTGCTACTGGCTAGAGGATCTTGGTGGCCCAGGAGCTGCTAGAGCTTGGGGTGGGACCCGGCCTTCTCTCCCTTTGGCCCTCTGCCCAGGCCTCCCACAGGAAGCAGTGGGGATGCCCTGGAGGTGGCTGAGCCCACCTGGAGAGGGAGGCACGCCCTGGACACAGGCTTTTCTTAAGGCCACAAGGTTTAGGCTGGTGGCCCAGAACCATCATGCTGCCTTAATAAAGATTCTGGAATTAAACTGGTTTTGGCTACTTGGGTTCCATAGGTGAGGTGGTGGAAGTCAGTTGTCGGAAGAATTCTTGTGTGTTACTGTTTCTGTAAAGGATCCATGGATAGTAAATAGGCTTTGTGGGCCACAAGGCCTCTGACCCTCCCAGTAGTTTTGCTTTATAATGTGATGTATCCATTTCTGAACCTCAGACTGCCCTGCAAAACTGCACGAACCCCAGAGGGCTTATGGGAAATGGGCTTGAGGTACAACCACCAAAAACTTAATGAGTGGAACCTGGCATGGTGGTGCACGCCTGTAATCCCAGTACTTGGGAGGCTGAGACAGGAGGAACACAGGTTCAAGGACAGCCTCAGCAAGTAGTGAGACTCATCAACCTAGTGAAACCCTGTTTCAAAATTAAAATAGGGCTGGGGTGTAGCTTAGAGGTAGAAGGCCCCTGGGTTCCATCCCCAGTACCATTAAGAAAAAAAATTGAGTGGGCTGGAGTGTGGCTCCATGGTAGAGCACTTCCCCAGCACACTCAAGGCCCTGGGTTCCACCCTCAGAACCACAAGAAAAAAAAGAAACTGATAAAGATATGGCTAAGAACCACATAGGTACTATAATAAACATGGCTTGCTTATGGAAGTGAGCCTCCAAAGGGTCACAACTTACTCTGCTCAGTGGTGGAAGCAAGGGCAGCGCAGTCCCCGGATGTGGGCGGGTGTGGCCCACCACACCGGAGGCCGAGAGCCCAGGGAGCTGGCACTGGTTTGAGGTATGTTTTGGGTGGTAGTTTGGCTTGGTTCAGCTGGGTGCGGCTTTCTGCATTCACCTAGTGTTTCTCAAAGATGAAGCTGCACATAAGCCAATGTTAGATTTGTGTTAGGACCAAACTGTTCCCAGCCGAGTTGATTGGTTTGGAACAAATGCACACTTTCAAAAGCAAGTAACAAGGGTACAGAGCAGGACAGCATTCAACCCGCTGCGGCAGCAGAGGGGGCCACAAAAAGCATGGAGATGGGTGGGCGTGGCTGTGCGCCAACAAAACCTTTTATGGGCACTGAAATGTGAATTTCAATCCTCACCCGTCACAAAATAAATGTTAACTTTTGCCCCCACCATTAAAAAATGTAAAAACCTTTACCTCATGGGCTACACACAAACAGGCACGTGGTCCTAGTTTGCCACCCACTGGTCTAAAGCTCACTGGCCCGAAGCTGGGACGGGAACCTGTTTGGTGCTGACCTGGATCTAATGGGCCCAACCTTTCTGGCCTGCCTCTCTCTCCTCGAGGGCTTTCTCCAGTAGTTCTTTCATCCACAGCTATGTCACCACCACCTTCCAAACAACCTGCTTCCTGCTGCCGCCATTCTGCCAAAGCAGCGGAGGCATGTCAGGGGCAGGCAGAGATGTGCCCCCGGGGGGTACAAGGCAGGGGTGTCTTGGAGAAACGAACCTGGGGACTGGGGGTGGGAGAATCTGGTGTAAGCGGGGGGTAACTCCCACCTCCAGCTACAAAGGAAGCAGAAATTCCTCCACGGACTATGCCAAACAGGTTCAATAAATACTTGCCATTGTTTTTTATCCACATCCCAGTGACTTGACTCAAGAGCTGAAGAGAAAGTCCTTACATCAGTCCCAGCTGGGAGTGGGGTCTCAAGTCAGGTCCCAGAAGGGAGCAGGGAGCAAGCCCTAGAAGAGGGAGCCAGCTTCTCGGTCCTCCCTGCCCAGGATTAGGAGCCACACATGCTCTGGGACCTGTTACTGTCCTGATCTTGGTCTTTAGCCTAAAGGTTCAGTGTCATTTTTGGCCACCAACAGGAATCCAGGTATCCTCCTTGAACCAGGACAGGTGACCATTCTCACTCCATGGTGACAGGAACGTCTTCCACATCTCGGGGGACTGCGCTCTGAAGCTCACGCCTGATTTCGGGGGACAGCTGTGGGTGGGGCTGCAGGCGGAGCAGCTCTAGGAGGGCCTCTTTCTGCTCTGTGGCCAGGTCGGCCTTGTAGCGCTGGGCCAACGTCAGGAGGCACTGGTGCCAGAGCACCGGCAGCTCGCGCTTCTCTGTCCGGAAGCCCAGGAAGTGGAAGACCAGGGCATCCAGCACGCGGTAGGGCAGCGCGTACTTCTTATCCAGCAGCAGTCGCAGGAAGATGCTGCTGGCCCCGCTGTACTCCATCTCGGCAATTTTCAGCATGGCCGCGCTGTGGGAAGGGGGCGCGCCGGGGTAAGCCGTTGGGCACGCTGGAGGAACGATTCTCCTTCCCCTCCTCTGCTGGCCCCTTAGCTATGGTATCCCCCCGGGGGCCATCTCTGGCCCTCTCCTCACTTACTCGACTTTATACTTCCTGGATCCCAGTTCCTATGTCCACACGTCCATCCCACGTCTCTGCCTGTCGTTTGGAGCACAAGCAGACCCCATATCCAGCTAGAGTATGCCTCAACACCTCAGCAGCTCACCTCCTCCTCCTTCCTTCCCACATCCTCTGCATTCAATTCATTCACTCACTCACTCACTCTGCTATTTACTGACACCTCCTGTGCCAGGCCCTGCCCAGGAGGTGCAAGTTCTGCCAATTCCACCAGGTGGCTATGCACTGACCAGTCCTCCTCCACCCCCACCAATCTACCTGGAGTGCAGCACCGGGATGGAGCACTTGGTGATGATGCTACCCACGATGATGGCTTCCCGCAGGGTACACGTGCCCGACTCGCAAAGTGGGATCAGGATCCCTGGGGAGTCAGAGGGCAGTCACTTTCAGTCGGGGTGAGACAAAGGAGATACAGCAGGAAGCATCCTCAGCTCCCCCAGGGACCATCATGGGAATATGGCCAATGGGGATTAGAGACCGCCACTCCCCACGCCAGGCCTGCCTCTGTCACCTGCAGGAGCTCCAGCCCCTCCACCCGCCTGTTTCGGGGCGCCCACCTTTGAACCAGGCTCCAGGCTTGAACAGGGCCTTCTTGAGTGCCATGTAGAGGTGGAAGTTGAGTCGTTTGTACTCGGCAATGTCATCTCGTACGCGGGGGAGCAGGACGAGGTTGTAGAAGCGCTGGGCCATGCGTTCCTTCAGGTTAGAGGCAAAAATCCTAGTGGGGTGGGAGTTCCCAAGTCACATCAGAGTCTGGCCCTGGCTCTTTAAATATCATTGTGAGCCGGGCGTGGTGGTGCACACCTACAATCCCAACACTCAGGAGGCTGAGACAGGAAGATGGTAGGTTTGTGGACAGCCTCAGCAAGTAGTGAGACTGTCAGCAACCTAGACAGACCCGGTTTCAAAATAGAAATACAACAGGGCTGGGGGTGTAGCTCGGAGGTAGAATGCCCCTGGGTTCAATCTCCAGTACCACATACAAAATAATCACTGTGGATGGTGCAGGCAAGAGATTTCATAAGATATGGGACCACTCTTTCACAGACGGGTGTTTGGGGACTGCGTATGCAAACCCAGGTCAGCTGTGAGAGGGAACAGGAGGGGCGCAGGATGTACCCTGGAGGATGCGTGCTGTTATTTTGTTTTTTGTTTTCTGCAGCGCTGGGATCACACCCAGGTCTTGTGTGTGCTAGGCAAGTGCTCTACATCCCTAGTCCAGTCTTTCTTTTGAAGAGCCAGAGCTCTCCCGAGCTGGTGGCGACTCAGTTACTTAGCTTCCTCCCCTGTTACGGCTTCTCTTTACCCCAGTCACAGGGGACCTTGAGCGTGCCCGGAGAGCCCCAGACTTCTGAGGCTAATCTGAAAGGCAGATACATCCCAGTGGCTATCAGCTCATTATGGGGGCTGCCGACTGGGCAATGGCCCCAAACCTGAAAGAGGAAAAGCTAGAAGTGGTGACAAAGAAGCCCGAGAGAGCTAGGGCAGGGCAGGGAGAAGCTGGCCCTCGCACCCCACCCTCACTGCAGACTGGGCCATGCCACCCCAGCGACGCTACCTGGTGGCCTGGTACATGGCGGCCGCGGTCCAGGCCTCGGGCTCTGTGATGTAGAGGATTTGCTCCCAGTTGGAGAGGGCAGGGATGATCTTGAAAGCCTTGGGCAGCTTCCCACTGCGGTACTTGGATAACACCTGGGGAGGAGGGAGGCAGAACCAGAATTAACACGACAGAGCTCACCATGCGCCAGGTTCCTGTTGGAGAGCTGCTCACATGCCAACTCGCTTCGCCTGCACGCCACGCCTGCAGAGGATCAGAGGGGAATAGGGCTGCCAGGAGGCAGAGCAGACACCTGAGCCTGCACACCCCATTTGATAGGATGTGGCACCCCACCACGGCTGCCCTCTCAGCTCTCACCTCCCGGACCCCTCTGTAGACCTCCAGGACCCGGGGGTCCAGCTGGGGCATAGGGAAGCCCGACACCTCTGACAGGACAGTCTCCACCTCCGTCTGCTTCTCAGTCAGCTTCTCCATGATGATGTCGGCCAGGGTGCGCCTGGGGGGGAGGAGGAGGAAGAGAGCTGTGGTCCCTGGTGAGTGAGACAAGCGGGGTCCTGCAGGGATGTGTGGCCTCAGGTGCCCCAGTACCATCTACCCGCCACAAATCACTGCAGAGAGCAGAGGACTGAAAGTCACTCCACTTGGACGAAGCTGACGACTGTGGAGGCCGAGCATCGGGACTCTGAGCCAGCCCGCTCAGGAGAAACCCTGGCTCCTGCACTCCCTGCATGACCGCAGGCACGTCACAGCTCCTTCAGTGCAAGACGGGCGGTAACAGCACCACCTCTTAAGGTTGACCTAAGCATTCAGGAAGTGAACGCGTGCACACTGTGTGGAATTGTCAGTGCACAGCAAGTGTGGAGTGAGGGTTGCCTACTTCAGACACACCCACCAGATGCTGGCAAAATGGCAAGAATGCTACACTCACAAACTCCTGTTCTGACCTCTCTATAGACTGCCACACACATCCCAATTACCTATCAAAATCTCATCGCTGCGATCACTACACTACAGCACAAACTTTCCCTATTTGAATTTATTAAAATTAGAATCTAGCCGGGCATGGTGGCGCACGCTTGTAATCCAGTACTTGGGAGGCTGAGACAGGAGGATAGCGGGTTCGCGGCCAGGCTCAGCTACTTAGTGAAGCCCTCTGCAACGTAGTGAGACCCTGTTTCAAAAATAAAGAACAAAAAATAGGGCTGGAGGTGTAGCTTGGAGGTAGAATGGCCCTGGGTTCAATCCTCAGACAGACAGACAGACACACCCCTCTGAGGCCAGGGGCGTAGCTGTGTGGTAGCACGCTTGCCTAGCATGCAGGAGGCCTTGGATTCCATCCCCAGCACTGGGAGAAAATAAATGAGTAAAATTGCTCTTGTTCTCTGAGGGCTTAGTCAAGACCAGGCAGCCCTGAGACTGTGACATACAGTTTGCAGGACACTGATGAGGTGTTTTTTTGCATGTGTGTGTGGCACTGGGGATTGAACCCAGGAGCATTCCACCACCGCGCTACACCCCCAGCCCTATTTTTTTTAAAATTTTGAAACAGGGTCTCACTAGGTTGCTGAGAGTCTCACTACTTGCTGAAGTTGTCTTCGAACCTGAGACCTTCCTATTTCAGCCTCCCAAGTACTGGGACTACAGGCATATGCCACCACAACCAGCTTTGGAATCATTTTTGATTATTACAACTAGAGGGAATGTGGCTACTGGTACCTAGAGGGTAGATGTCAGAGCCAGGGATGGTGGTGCACGCCTGTGATCCCAGTACATGGGAGGCTGAGACAGGAAGATCCCAGGTTTGAGACCAGCTTCAGCAATAGCAAGACTGAGCAACCTAGAGAGACCCTGTTTCAAAAGAAAAACTAAAAAGGGCTACGGGTGTAGCTGGGAGGGAGAATGGCCCTTGGAGGGTGGGCTCGTCTGGTCAAGGTGGACCCTCACAGCTAGCATAGCTCAGGCTCTTTCCCAAGGTAGAGAAACAAAAGCTGGCCGGGGTACCCGCTGCCCTGTGGGAATTTTCTCTAAGGACCCACTAGGCCAAATCTCCAGCCCTACCTGGCAGGAGGGTTCTTGTTCATGAACATTTCAATGGCACGTTCGTCCTCAGGGTCCACAACCACCTCGGCCTGGTGGTCCATCCCTGTCATCCTGGCTGCCCTCTCCAGGGTGGGCCACTCCTCGTCCTCATCGTCGGATCCATCCCGCGGCACGCCCGGCCCTAGAAGAGGAAAGAAGAAATGGTGAGCAGAGAGGAAGCAGACGTGGGAAGCAGAATCAACGCACCTTCAACCTTGCAGCACAGGCCTCGTGTCTGCAACAGACACTGGTGTGCACGAGGAAGCAGAGGAGGCCCAGACCTGTTTCCCTGGCCCCAGGGGCTTTCGATCCTCAGTTACGAAGCAGGAACTGTTCTACATTGTACATACGTTACCTGGTCAACCCTGACCTCAAGGAGCGGGTGCTTGATCATCTCTTAGGTGGGACTGGGAATTGAACCCAGGGGGTATTTTATCTCTGAGCTACACCCCCAGCCCTTTTTTATTTTGAAACAGGGTCTAAGTTACCGAGGGCTGGCCCTGGACCTGTGATTCTTCTGTTTCAGCCTCCCAAGTACTGGGATTACAGTACAGTGCGCCACTGTGCCTGTCTAGGTACTATTATTACACCCAGTCTGAAACGGGGACTTTGAAGTACGGAAGTTAGGTGGTTTGCGCACCGCAGGCAGCCTGGGTCGTGACCAGTATGCAGCACACACAGCAGGGCTGGGTTATGCGCCGGAACAAACCAGTAGAGACGATGTACACCATGGGCCCGGAGAGGGTGGGTGCAGAGGACGATACACCTCCGGACGGGCAGCTTGGGACTGCTACAGACTGATGGGAAGTGTCCCCAGGAGTCCTGTGAGGAAGGCCTGGGGTCATGACAACACTAACCACACCGATAGGCTCTTGGGAGATGCGGCCCCGATGGCAGGAGGAGGTCTCTGGGAGTGGGCCTTTGGAGGGAACATTGTGTCCTTGCCCCCCATCCCCTGCCCTGGCTGCCATCAGGTGGTACCTTTGCCCTGCCACTCCCTCTGCCATGATGTGCCTCACTGCAGGCGCACAGCGAGTCTTTCTTCCTTTAAGTTGTGTTTCTCAGGCATTTTGTCACAGTGACGGAGAGCTAACACACGGAGCAAGAGGGGGTGTTCTACACCCAGGCAGCAACTCTGCAGGAGGTGGCTCTCATCAGAGTGTCTGTCGGGCAAAGCAGGAACCAGGGCTGGACGGGCAAAGGGAAGCCGCCCCGGACAGCCTTGCAGACCAGGTGGCGGAGCTCAGATCCCAACCGCCCAGCCCGCTCGAGTGACTTTCAGAAGGCTATAGCTGGCTGGGCACCCGGAAAGGAGCCAAATGGTCCAAATGAAGTGCCAGCCACAAATAGGGTGTTGAGGACAGAGGCAGGCAGGGTAACTGCAGAGCACAGTGTGAGGAAAGCTAAACAGCGGGCGGGGCGACTAGAGATATTCTGTCTCCACATGCCAACAACTCCAAAATCTGTTTCTGTAGGCGGATCTTGTAGGCTGGCCTTCTTATCTCCAGACCCTAATTGCAGGTGTCTCCTGTACAGTTGCCTCTGGATAACCCACAGACACTTTCAACTTCACCTGGCATCAGCTAAACTCATTCTCTTTCACGCCCGGGTCTATGCCAATCGCTGTGCCACAGCCCAGTCAGAACATGGCACCACTGTCCACCCAACGCTACACCTGGAAGGCAGTGCTGCCTGGTCCTCTTCCCTCACTCCCAACATTCAACCAATTATCAAGCCTACTTGATTCTACCTCATTACACTGTCTCTCAACCCTCACAGCCCATCTAAGCCCACACCAACAGCGTCTCTTGCCTGGATGAATCCAACAACCTCCTAACTGGTCCTCATGTTTCTGACTTTGCTTCCCCCCAACTCATTCTCCATTCTGCAGCCCAAGTAAACTTCTAGAACACATCTGATTTGGTCAGTCCTGTACTCAAAACTCAATAGCTTCCCACTGCTGTCAGGATGGCTTTAAATCTGGGGCACCGGGGAAAGAGGAACTCTCCTGCACGGTTGGTGGGATTGCAAATTAGTGCAGCCGCTATGGAGTTCAGTGTGGAGATTCCTCAGGAAACTGGGAATGGATCCACCAAACGATCCAGCTAGACCTCTCCTGAGTATCTTTCCAAAGGGACTGAAGTCAGAATATTACAGAGATACATGCGTATCCATGTTTATAGCAGCACAATTCACAATAGCCAAATTATGGAACCAACCTAGGTGTCCGTCACAGATGAATGGATTACAAAATTGTGGGATATCCACACAATGGAATTCTACTCAGCAATCAAGAACAACAAGATTATGTCATCCGCAAGAAAATGGATGGAGCTGGAGGACATTATGTTAAGTGAGATTAGCCAGTCACAGAAAGTGAAGGGTCATATGTTTTCTCTCATATGAGGAAGCTAGGGAGTAATCAGGATACAAGAGAGACTTGAGATAATGATGGAGAAATCCCAGTGGACGAGGGAGGTGGAGGGTGGGAGGGAGAGGGAGAATCAATGAAACACTTCCAATGACATTATGTACATACTTGAGAATAGCAATACCAAGCTCATTATCATGTATGGGGACCGGGGGAGTGGGGAGGAAGACGGAAGCTCACCAAGTGTGCATGTATGTCACCATCACTATAACTACATCATCATGTGAGACTATAATGCACCAATAAAAGTATAAAAAAAATTAGGAGTGGTGGCGCATGCCTTGGGAGTACTTGGGAAGTTGAGACAAGAAGGATCACAGGTTTGAGACTAACCTCAGCAACTTAGCGAGACTCTCAGCAACTTAGTGAGACCGTTTCAAAATAAAAAATAAAAAATAAAAAAAAGGGCTGGGGGTGTAGCTTGGAGATAAAATGCCCCTGGGTTCAATTCCCAGAACCAAAATAAAGAAATTAGGAATATAAAGTTTATATTCTAATTGGTAAAAACAGAAAGAGAGGCATAAATAAATATACCGTTTTTTAATTTTTGGCAATGCTGGGGATAAAACCCAGGAAATAAGTATAATATGTAAATATATTGGGTTATGAGAAGACAAGTGCTATGAAGAAAAAAAAAGGCAGAGAATCAAGAGTATAGAGACAGGTAGGGGTGCTGCAAATTTCTTCTTTTTTTTTTTTTGTGGTACTGGGAGTGTAACCCAGGGGCCCTCTATGACTGAGCTGTACCCCCAGTCCTTTTTATTTTTAATTTTGAAACAGCGTCTTGCTAAGTTGCAAAGGCTGGCCCTGAACTTGCTATCCTTCTGTCTCAGCCTCGTAAGTACTGGGATTCTAGGTGTGCATCACCGTGCCCAGCTTAAGGGGTACTGCAATTTCCAATGACCTCTCTGAGAAGATGGAGGACTAAGGAAGTGAACCTACAGGTGCACAGGAATAGAGCAGCCCGGGCAGAAGGAGCCGCCAGTGCCGAAGCCCTCACTTCCCATGTTTAAGGAACAGTGAAGCCCACGTAGGTGGAGTGGAGAAAGCAACAGGGAAGATGGTAGAAGAAGCGAGCCTGGCACTGTAGGCCCCCGTTGAGTGGACTGTGGAGGTTACTGCATAGTAACTGGGAGGCTGTGGCAGCAACCTAGGTGAGAGGCCGGATGAGATGGAACAGGATGGTAGTCCAAGGTGGCGAAAAGTGGCTTGTTTGGATACATTTTTTGGTACTGGGGATTGAACCCAGGAGCATTCTACCTCTGAGCTACATCCCCAACCCCATTCCCTTTTATTTATTTATTTATTTTTGTGGTACTGGGGATGGAACCCAGGGGCATTCTACCTCCGAACTACACCCCCAGCCCTATTTTTTATTCTTTATTTTGAAACAGGGTCTCACTAAGTTGCGGAGGGCCTCACTAAGGAGCTGAGGCTGGCCGTGAACCCGGATCCTCCGGTCTGTGCCTCCCAAGTACTGGGATTACAAGCATGCACCACCACGCCCGGCTTTATTATTTAATTTTGAAACAGGGTCTCACTAAGTTGCTGAGTCAGGCCTCAAACCTGTGATTCTCCTGTCAACCTCCCAAGTACTGGGATTACAGGTGTGCACCACACCTCGCTTCAAATGCCTAAATGTCTTTCAGTTCATCTAGGTCCTTCTATGGCCTCTAAGTACTGTTTCTCTCTCTGTGGTACTGGGGATTAAACCCAGAGGTACTCTGCCAGTGAGCTACATCCCCAGCCCTTTTTATTTAATTTTGGGTCTCAATAAGTTGCTGAGGCTGGCCTTGAAAATGTGATCCTCCTGTCTCAGCCTCCCAACTACTGGAATTACAGGCATGAGCCACTGTGCCCAATTTACTTTTGTTTTGAGACAGGGTCTTATTAAGCTGCCCAGGCTGGCCTGGAACTTGCAATCTGCCTGCCTCAGTCTCCCATGTGGCGGGGATGACAGGAGCGTGCCACCCAGGGGGAGGAGGGGCTGCACTGTTCTCTCCTGATCCCTCCGCTCCCCATTGGCTTCTCAGGTCTCCGCTTGAAGGTCATGCAATCCGGGAAACTTAACTTCCTAAGACTAATGCTATTTTTACCAGAGACAGGACACTTTACCATGAAATAAACTATTCTTTTTCTCCCTTTTCTTGGTACTGGCGATTGAACTCAGGGTCATTCTACCTCCAGCTACATCCCCAAACCTCCCCCCCTTAACTTTTTTTTGTGTTTTTTTTTTTTTTGCGGTACCGGGGATTGAACGCAGGGGCGTTCTACCTCCGTGCTACGCCCCCGGCCCTATTTTTTATACTTTATTTTGAAACCAGGTCTCATTAAGTTGCGGAGGGCCTCACTAAGGAGAGAGAGAGAGAGAGAGAGAGAGAGAGAGAGAGACAGGGAGAGAGAGAGCGAGAGAGCTGAGGCTGGCCGCGAACCCGGATCCTCTGGTCTCCACCTCCCAAAGTACTGGGATTACAAGCGTGCGCCACCACGCCCGGCCCCCCCTTAACTTTTACTTCGATACAGGGTTTTGCTGAGTTGCTGAAGGTGGTCTCGAACCTGTGCTCCTCCTGTCTCAGTCTCCCAAGTACTGAGATTACAGGCGTGTGCCACCTTGCCAGGCTTGGAATACACTACGCTAATTGTTTGCTTTTCTCCTGGGCTAGGCCTTCAGGTCCTAAAGTCAGACACATGTCTATCTTATTTTTGTACCAAACCATCCAAACTCCTAGCCTGGTGTGAAGCCGGATGCAGGTATCCCACAAATACTTACAAAATCAAAGGATCACTTCCTGTTGGCCTAACTTCAGGGTGCCTGGGAGTGTCTGAAACCAGGAGTGGGCTTGGAGGGCTCTGGTCAGGGCTTGGTCTTCCATTCCACTATCGTTGCAAGAATGTAAAGTGGACTCCCTTCTTAATTACTAGGTACTATTCTGCACTTTTTGGGACGGTCTCGCCAGGTTGCCGAGGGTCTCACTAAGTTGCTGAGGCTGGCCTCGAACCTGTGATCCTCCAGTCTGAGCCTCCCAAATACTGGGATTACAGGCTTACGCCAACACGCCCGGCTTGGACTCCTTTTAAATTAAGCTCATCTAACCAACCTTGCTAGCCCCCCAGTCCCTGACACTTACCCAGTCGCGTGGCGCGCTCCCGCGGCCTTGCCGGCCGGTCTCCACTCCCATGCTCGGCCTCGAGCTCCTCCTGCTGCCGCCGCGCTTGCTGCAAAATCCGTCTGCTCAGCCGGGGCCCCACGTACTCTTCCTCCTCTTCGGTTCCGCGACCCCGCCGCTTTTCCCGGGCCCCTGCCCGCACCACATCTCCAGCCAGGATCTGTTCGGCCAGAGGCGCGTGCTTTTCCTGACTCCCGGCCCCACGGGCCGCTTTGATTTTGGGCATTTTCCTCGGAAAATTTGCCCAGACGGTTCACACGTGCAGACGGGGAAACAGCTCACAGTGCGCTTGCGCAGTGGACGCCCAGGCCCCAGAGGCTTCGCGGAGGTCACAGCGCCCCCAGCGTTCGGAGGCCAGAGGCGCCACCCCGCCCCTGCCTGCCCCCTCCTGG
>PVJS01038770.1:0-19230 GCA_004027185.1 Glis glis
TATGTCCCTTCTTTTTTTGTGATTGGCTAATCTCACTTAACATAATGTTCTCCAGATCTTTCCATTTTCTTGCAAATGCTGTTATTTTGTTCTTCTTTATTGCTGAGTAGAATTCCATTGTGTGTATTTCCCATAATTTTGTAATCCATTCATCTGTTGATGGACATCTAGGTTGGTTCCATAATTTGGCCACTGTGAACTGTGCTGCTCTGAACATGGGTATGCATATATTACTGTTGTCAACTCTTATTCACTAGGTACGTGGTGGCTGGGAGCAAGTAGAAATCTCCATCCATGAGCCTCTGTTTCCTTTATTAGAACAATGGGCAGATTCCCATCTAAATTCATAAAGTTGTATGAGGATAAACGAGTCTCCCAAGTACTTGGCCCACAATAGGGACCTAATGATACACGGCTGTAATTCTCTCTATCACAATAAGGTATGTGATAAAGAAATGCATCCCAGTGGCGGTTTCATTCCAACAGTCTGCTTTCTGTGGGCTGTGCGTTCCAAGATCTACAGTGGACGTCTGAAACTGCAGTGAGTACTAAGCCCCATATAACTGTTTTTTCTGCATCTTCATATCTATGTATAAGTTTAATTTATAAATAATCCTCAAGATAAAGAGTTCTTCAAATGTACAACACACCAAACTTTTAATGCCCTCCATATGTGCCCCTTAGATACTTGGCACGGAACCCAGGGGCACTCTATCACTGATTTATACCCAGTCCTTTTTATTTTTTATTTTGAGATAGGGTCTAAGCTGCCCAGGCTGGCCTCAAATTTGAGATCCTTTTGCCTCAGCCTCCTGGAATTAAAGGCATGTGCCACTGCACCCAGCAGATACATTTTGATTTATCAGCCCCCATGGCCCCTTTCATCACAATGCTATGGTCTTTTAAATTTTGATTACTGTGAGGTTTTCTAGTATCTTCGGTGAACAAAGCAAATACTACTGAAGTCATTACAAAAGAAGACTGGCTCCACCATCAGTCCAATTTTTTTTTAATGTTACTTACTTTGTTTATTGTCTCCAGATGCCACCTCAGAAAGGTACCTAAAATAGTCTCCTTTCATTTTCAAGTAGAACACCTTACTCTCTGGTTGGGTAGCATTGGGAATAAGATATTTGTCCAACAGCTCCTAAAAAATGATTCACATTTCATTAAGAGTTTTGAATTATTTACAAGACATTAAAATTATATTTAAGATTCAAAGATACACACTACCACTAGGAATTTTTTGAAGAGTAAAAAAAATTTCTTTTCATCCAAGCCTCTAAATGTTGTTTAGCCCAGACCATAACAGCAGATGCCTGTGTTCTTCGGTTAAAAGTATAAAAAATTATAGCCATTACAACAGAATGCTAAGTAAAAATGATGAAGAAGAACTACACTGAGAACACTGAAGGGCTCTCAAAAGAAGTCTGAGTGAAAAAAGCAGATTATAAACACAAGAATCCCATTTAATATTAAAATATGTATGTGTACATGCACACAAATACACATGAAGGATTGTTAATAACGGTTCTCTAAGTGATAGGGTTAGAAGCCATGTTTTACTTTATTTATATTATTCTGCCCTGTCCTTTTAAAAATAAATAATTAAATTTGTGTTTCTTTTGTAATCAGAGGGAAAAAATATCTTTCTATTCTGGGAGGAAAAAGGTGGTAACCAAGTAAAATTACCAAGAACTAAGCTGAGGTTCAATCTGCCCTTTCTGTATGGCCCTGGACAGACTGCCTTCGCACCCTAAGTCGGTTTCCTTGGCGGCACAAGGGAGGGATCGCAAGGGCCACCCCTTCTAGAGTAGTTATGGGGACAAGTGAGCTAAGGTACAGAAAGTGCTTAACACAACGCCTGGCACGCAGTAAGCACTCAGAGAGTCTACTACTATTATTAATAATAAATTCCTTTAAACATTTATGCTTACAACAAAAGTAGTTCTGAAGGAGTCCAAGCTTCGTATACAGAGCAATATTTTCGAAGAGTTGTTTTAGAATGTGGCATCCTGAAAAACTGGTTAAGAGGCAGTAAGTACCATGCTCTTCTTCACATTCTTTCAGATGCTCTTAAAAGCTGGTCTACATTTCAGGAACTATGGAACTTTCTTGCCCTTGGAATGCATGCCATACTTCATCTGAGTACCAGATGCACCTAACATTCAGGAATTAGTGTACCATTAACAACCCCCAAGTGACCAACAGGCAACAGTTTAGCCATGAAACGCTTATCTTACACCACGAATCTAACAAAAGAGCTCAATGCAAAGCTTAGTTATAAGGGGATTTAATCAACTAAAGTGAGAAGATGCAAGGGGCAGCAGTCATTTAAATATTTTTTTTGCAGAGAGGGCATAACTCATTATGGGTTAAGGGCGAGGAGCACTATTGCCTGGTGGCTGACAAGCTTTATATTGGTTTTCAAAAGAAAGGTATCATGGGCAGTAATTTGGTGAGGCAGCCAGCAGGGGAGGAGGCAGATCAACAAGTGTGAATTCCTTTTCCTTTCAAAGCAGCCCTCACTGTTCATTTTTACCTGATTTTACCTGGAAGAAAAAAAAAAGTTCCTCGTGGGCTCAGGATGTGAGGGAAGAAAATATGCTCTTAGGATACTCACCCTTCCCACCCACCCCACACGGTGGCCACAGGGAATCAGTAATCTGACTAGGGCTTAAATAAAACACAGGAGAAGAGAATCCCCAAACCACCTTTGATTTGGCTTTGGAATGCATGCTGAACTTGCAGATGTGTCTAACTTTCAGACAAAAACAGGACTCCACACTGTAAAGGCAGGACTGGGGAGAGGCTGAAAGGCGGCTCAGCTTTTTGATCCTGCTTCCTCAACTGGAGATGACATCACTACTGAGACTAATATATAGGATAGCCAATCTGTGGCTGCATCTACCTAAAATCCTCTCTGGCCACAGTTTCTAAAGAAAAGATAGAGGATGTTGACTAAATGTTCCTGGTTTTCACAGGCCTTTTTAATAGGAGAGGAAAATACCCCACAAGGGATGAACAGCCTCTGATCAAGCAAAAGGTAAGAAAAACCACATGTATGCTTACAAATGAGCTGCAAACGGTTTGCAGCTTTTCAGTGTATTCAGACACCTCTTTCAGACACTGCTGGAGAGCCTGCATTTGGACATTACACTGTTTAGAACTCGCTGTTTAAAGCAGAAGCACTGGCCCCTCACCAGAACGTCATTGCAGATGTCCTGCAGCTCCGCCTCGATCTTCTCCCGGTACTCCTTGCCCATCTGCTGCTTCTTCTCGTTCCTCTCTGTTTTCTGTTCAATGCTGGAGATGACACGCCAGGAAGAACGACGGGCACCTACCACGTTCTTGTAGGCAACAGAGAGCAGATTTCTCTCTTCGTTAGAGAGTTCGTGCCCCTGTTCCGTGACTGCCTTCATGGCTGCAGCCATATCATCATAACGCTCGGCCTGCTCAGCAAGCTTGGCTTTCTGTACCAGCTCACTTTTGTCCATGGTCATTCCCTAGAACAAGAGCAAAAACAAAAGAGAAAGCAATGTCAGGCTTCGGGCCCCCGAAATGCATGGGTGGGTCTTCTTCCAACCCATCTGGAAAGAAGCATGCCCGAAAGTGAAACATCCAGCTGTACATGCCATCAACAATACCGATCATGTTTGCAGCACCTACAGGGTCGGCTATGTTGCTAAGCCTTTTAAATTATTTTGGTCAACTAATTTTCCCAACAGATCTACAGGGGTCAAAACAAATCCTTCTCCCCTTTTTAGAGGCGAAAAAATGAGAATTGAGGAAGGCAGGCGATATGCCCCAAGCACCACTGAAAGTAGACAATGGCAGAGAGCCAGAACTCAACTCATCTATCTGCTCCTAGAGTTCCACTGTCTCCTGCTATACTCAGCACCTCCCCAACACACAGACTGCTTAATAACCATTTCTTTAGACGTTCATGCTAAGCTGGGCGTGGTGGCGCATGCCTGTAATCTCAGTACTTGGGAGGCTGAGACAGGAGGATCACAGGCTCAAGGACAGTCTCAGCCTCCCATCAACCTAGTGAGACCCTGTTTCAAAATAAAATAAAGTAGGGCTGGGGGGTGTAGCTTGGGGGTAGAATGTCCCTGGGTTCAATCCCCAGTGCCACACACACACAAAAAAGGTTTACGCTAAATATACACCTTTTGATTCTTTCAGTGTGTTTTTAAAAATGACCTTAGTTCAACTCCCTCCTGTAACACAGGAAGCCTTCTCTCATTGTCCTAATTGTCTGGTATTGTCTAACTGTTCCCCCACACCCCCCATATAAGGAAAATAATGCAATCAACCTTGAAACAAAGGCTACAGGAGCCTTATTATCACACCTTTATAGTTTGTTCCAAGGATACACTGCAGAGGAGGAGCATAAGCCAAGGTGGTGGTGGTGGAGGATCAATCCAGGCTCTACCGAGCACTTGCTCTGCTACTCAGAAGTGGGATGATCTCACTTAGATCACTTAACCTGAAAGCTTCGGTTTCCTTACTGGAAAATAAGAACACTACTGACTCTCCTAATGCGGCTCTTAGGGGGAACAAATGACCTAATACATGTGAAGCACTTTGGAAAGCTTAAAGCATTATATACAAATAAATTATCAGATACTAATTTTGTTTAGGTATAGGTTGCAAAAGAGAGGAGTGTTCAAGATGCACAGCAACAGAAATTCAAACCATAAATGAATTCATTTGAACTACAATAGAGTTTATTAAGTTTTTCTTTTTTTTTTGCAGAACTGAGGATTAAACCCAGGGGCATTCTACCTCTGAGCTACACCCCCAGTCCTATTTTTTATTTTGAAACAGGGTCTAGCTAGGTTGCGGAGGGCCTCACTAAGTAGCTGAAGCTGGCCACCAACCCGGATCCTCTGGTCTCAGCTTCCCAAGTACTGGGATTACAAGCGTGCACCACCACGCCCGGCAAGTTTATTAAGTTCTTCTAAAGCCAGGCCATGGTGGCACACACCTATAATCCCCATACTTGGGAGGCTGAGACAGAAGGATCACAGGTTCAAGGTCAGCCTTAGCAACTTAGTAAGACTCTGTTTCAAAATAAGAAATTAAAAAATAGGGCTAGGAGTGTAGCTCAGATGTAGAATGCCCCTGGGATTCAATCCCTGGTACCACCACCACCACCACCACCACCACCATCAAATCAATGTCCATCTGTGCCACAGGGTAATATCCTAATATCTTGAGGTATAAAAAGATGAAATATTACTTTAAACACTAGTAGGAATGTTTTTAACACAAAGTATTTCATTATGCCGGGCGTGGTGGCGCACGCTTGTAATCCCAGTACTTTGGGAGGCGGAGACCGGAGGATCCGGGTTCGCGGCCAGCCTCAGCTCTCGCTGTCTCTCTCTCTCTCTCTCTCTCTCTCTCTACTTAGTGAGGCCCTCTGCAACCTCGTGAAACACGGTTTCAAAATAAAGCATAAAAAATAGGGCCGGGGGTGTAGCGCGGAGGTAGAACGCCTCTGCGTTCAATCCCCAGTACCGCAAAAAAAAAAAAAAGCAAAAACAAAGTATTTCATTACTATATACATGTTTAAGACTCTGAAAATGATTTGATAATTTTAAAAATAGCAAAGAAAGTATAACTTTTTTTGTGTGTGTGGTACTGAGGATTCAACTCAGGGGCATTCTACCTCCCAGTTATACCCCCAGCCCGATTTTATTTTTTTTATTTATTTTGAAACAGTGTCTTGCTAAGTAGCAAAGGGCCTCACTAAGTAGCTGAGGCTGGTTGTGAACCTGCGATCCTCCAGTCTCAGCCTCCCAAGTACTGGGATTACAAGCGTGTGCCACCACACTGGCTAGAAAGTATAACCTTTACTTACAAGATGGTTTTGCTCAGAAGTCATTTATTTTTGAGAGAAATTCTAAACCCAGGGCCCTATCACATCGAAATGTATATCAGATGAAGCACAATGATATGAATCCAGGTAATTTGGAAGAGTTGATTTTCCAGTTCAGAACTATGAACTTTCCTTCCTACTGCTTATCACCTCAATCATATTCAGAGCTGCTAATTGTACGGTTACGCTCAACCTTGATCTCTACGACATCTTCACTCGCAACACTAAAACACGACTACAGCAGACAGCGGACTACAGCAGACAGTGATCCCCGCGCCATGCTCCACCTGCTCTCCTCCATTTCCCTGCACTCCTCCAGCAAGGAGTCAGTAGTTCTGTCCAGTGAAACAGAGGCAGAAAAGATGCTACTTCCAGGCTGAAACTGAAAACCCCATGAATATAGTTCCCCAAGCTTTCTTCTCTTACAGCAGCCACCTAGAAAGTCCTGTGTTCTAGACGGTGCAGTCACAAAGAGCCCTGGATGCCTGTGCAGGGCAGACTCCTGCAGACCTGCACTGGACAGAGTGTGAAAGACACTCATGTTGGGTTAAGCCATTGAGATACTGGGGGTTTGTCACCACAACACAAACCAGTCTAGTTTAATACGAATACATAAAAAGACCCTATTTATCTTCTAAAAGTTAGAAAGTATAACTTACTTGACCAGAAAGTCTTTGGGATCAGGACAATGCCTCCATCATTAAGTAACCCTACTTTGCTGTTCTAGAAGTACCAAGCACAGAAGAGGGAGCCAGCCTTCAATGACTCAACAAGTCAGTGTGTGGACTGAAGTGAGGAGTCACTTAGAGGTTCACTAGAGGTTCAGCACCGTACAACTTCCTATCTGGGCAAAAGCCAGTTCAGAGCTAAGCCTCCCCATGCAGTAGTATAATAGAGTAAGAGAGACATACAAAGGCCTGACCATGCTGAAGGATGCCACGGAACTCTCTGGTCTCACTAGTTCCCAAATTAAGTACCCCATCCCACCTCCCACTTCTCTTCTTCTCAAGCATTTAAAATTTAACTCATACTTTGAAGAATCCTGACTATTCTTTGGGACCTCCCAAATGTCCTCACCCTATTTCCTAAAATAAAATGTGGCCTTTCTGATTTGAGGCCAACTATTTCAAGCTTCTTTGGGATCAACACAAGAGCTCCTGGTAATTGAAAACCATCATGTTAATGGTAAGAGTATACAGTTTCCTTTAAAATTTTTCTGTATTCACTTATTTATCCATTTCAAAAAATTTCAATTACACATACACACAGAAACAACTTCCAACAAACAAAATCCACAGCTCAATGTCCCGATGCCCACTGCTTACATAACTTCTGACTTATATAACATGGATTTTGAAGCAGCTAGACCAATTTCAACAGGAAATGGGTTACACAACACCCAGCAGTTTGGAGGAAGGCAGCAGACAAGGGAGAAATGAAATTGCTCCTCTTTCTACATCCATGACTCTCCCATCCAGGATTTTTCCCTACATCCACTGCTTTCAGTCTCTCATTATCTCTACCCCCTTCGCCTCTTTGCTATCAGGCCCACCTTCTCAGAGCCCAGATCAAGGCATTTCCTGCTCAAAATTCTTTATAGTTCCCTGCTGCAGACAGTAGAGCTGGATTTCCTCCTGTCAAAGAAAGTTTCCCAGGCCTTTCCCATAACATGCCTTCCACACAAGCATGCTTTTCTGTCTTGACTCACTAAAGCCAATCCCTCTATCCAGAATGGCCTTTCCCATTTACTCTAAATACAAAGTTCTTCAGAGCATGGCTCGAATGCCATCCTCTCCACAAAATCTTTCTTAAGCCAAGCCCAGCTGTGTAATACCATAGCCACTGGGCAAATGTGTCTAGTCACTTAAAATATGACTTGTAGCTGGGTGTGGTGGTGCACGCCAGTAATTCCAGTACCTGGGAGGCCAAGACAGGAGGATTACAGGTTCGAGGACAGCTTTAGCACCTTAGTAAGATCGTTGTTTCCAAATAAAGAATAAAATAGGGCTGGGGGTGTAACCTGGAGGTAGAATGTCCTTGGGTTCAATTCCCAGAACAAGGAAAAAAAAAGTGACTTTTGCCACCTGTTGAAATCATATTTTTTGGATATAAAGGGTTAACAAAAAACTATTAATTTCATTTGGGTTTTGTTTTTGTCTTTTGACGGTTCTGGGGATCAAACCCAGGAACTTGTGAGTGCTAGTCAAAGGCTCTACCACTAAGTACACCCCAGCCCCCCCTTAACTTTTTTTGTGTATGTGGTACTGGGGATGGAACCCAGGGGCATTCTATCCCTGAGCTACACCCCAACCCTATTTATTCTTTTATTTTGAAACAGGGTCTCACTAAGTTGCAGAGGGCCTGGCTAAATTGCTGAGGCTGGCCATAAACCCACAATCTTCCTGGTCTCAGCTTCTCAAGTACTGGGATTACAAGTGTGCATCACCATGACTGGCTTACTTTTTTTTTTTAATGCAGCTACAATAAAAATTTAAATTACATGTGGCTAACATTCTGTTTCTATTGGATAGCACTGCTCTAAAATGAAAATACTCTCACAAAGCATTTCTATACCTGTCATGTCTTATCACATTTTTTTCAGTATTAAAATTATTTGTATATAGCCGGGTGTGGTGGCGCACGCTTGTAATCCCAGTACTTGGGAGGTGGAGACCGGAGGAACTGGATTCGCGGCCAGCCTCAGCTACTTAGTGAGGCCCTCCGCAACTTTGTGAGACCTGGTTTCAAAATAAAGGATTAAAAATAGGGCCGGGGGTGTAGTGCAGAGGTAGAACGCCCCTGGGTTCAATCCCCGGTACCGCAAAAAAAAAAAAAGTATAAACTGGGTGTTATAGTTAGATATAAAATGTCCCCTAAAGAACTCATTTATTAATATTCAGGGTTGATATAATTGAGTCATGAGGATTGTAATCCCAGAAGTGGATAAATCCATTGTAATGGATTTACCCAGGTGGTACCCAGTAGGCCTGTAGGGCGTGGCTGGAGGTGGGTCCCTGGGGGCGTGGCCTTGGGGATTATATAAAGGGCCCCTCCTCCCCCTGCTCTCTCTCTTGCTTCCGGTCTCCATGATGTGAACACAGCCCATGTGTTCTCCCTCCATCATGCCCTGAGATCGGCAGTCCCCAGCTTCACATGGACTGAGCCCAAAACCGTAAGGAAATAAATCTTCTTTCCTCTAAGTTATGTGTTCAGATATTTAGATTATGGCTGCAAGATGCTGACGGATACACACAGGGTATGGTAGTGCATGCCTGTAATCCCAGTACTTGGGAGGCTGAGACAGGAGGATCACAGTTTTAAGGCCAGCCTCAGTAAGACCCTGTTTCAAAATGAAAGAATAAAACAGGGCTGGGGGTGTAGCACAGAGGTAGAACACCCCTAGGATCAACCCCAGTACCACAAAATAAATAAATTTACTCTTCCTAAACTACTTCTTTAGTCCTGCCTTCACATCTACTCAATAACTCAGTGACTCCCTTTCGACTCCATCAAGTCTAAACTCTACCTGGCTTTCAAAGTCCTTCATAACTTGGCTCCTCCTTACCTCTCAGGCTTTCTCATCCACTGTTCTCCAACAGGTACTCTTCCCTCAGGCTGGACATCTATAAATGCCATGCTCAAACATGCAAAAACTGCATTAGTAGTTCTCTTTATCTAGAATGTTCTCTCACATACTTTACTTCCTGCCTGTGCAAACCCCGTCCATCCATCTGGGTGGCTTCACATCAAGGACCGCTTCGCATTTGTTTCACATCTAATGCCTAAAACTGCTGAGCATAAAATACATGTTCAAATAAATATGTTAAGTTTTTCAACACTCCATCAGGAGAGCAGAGAACCCAGCTACCTATATATGTGGTGTAGCAGAAAGGCAGCAGGACTGTATCAGAGCACCATCTGCCTCTGAACAGCCATAGGAGCTTGCTACGTCCCAGTCTTCCAGTCTGTAAGATGAAGACAACAGCACTTCCCTCAAGAGAACTGCTGTGACCATGAGGGGCAGGGAATTAAAGAATAGCAAATGTGCAAATTGTTCTGAAAAAATGCATAGTGCATAAACAAATTTTAAGTACGACTATCCCTCTCATGATATCTGCACATTACTGGTTTTGTTTGTTTTGTGGCAATGGGGATTGAACCCAGGGGTATTTTATTTCTGAGCTACACCCCCACCCTATTTTGTTTTTTATTTTGAAACAAGGTCTTGCTAAATTGCTGAGGCTGCCCTCAAACCTGCAATCCCCCTGCCTCAACCTCTCAAGTACTGGGATTACAGGTTTGTGCCACCACGCCTGGGTTACGCATCACTGTTTTAATCGACAGTGTGAACTTTTTAAAAAAATATGCAATCTCATGGGGAGAAAAAGCAAAAGTCTAGATTAATCTTGTACAGAAGTTATGTTACGTTATTAATATTAAATAAGATTCAACCCCTCAATGAACTCAAAATGTACATACATAGCCAGGGGTGCTGGCACATGCTTGTAATCTCAGTACTTAGGAGGCTGAGACTGGAGGATGGCAAGTTTGAGGCCAGCCTCAGCTACTTAGTGAGGCCCTCTGCAATTTAGTGAGACACTGTTTCAAAATAAAGAATAAAAATAGGGCTGGGGGGTGTAGTTCGGAGATACAATGCCCCTGTGTTTAATCCCCAGCACCACAAAAAAGTATATACATGTTAACTGTAACTGATCTATTTATTATTAGTTCCTAAGTGAATTTTCTAGGGATGACAACTAGTGATGGTTTATAATCAGGACATACTTTTCTTCTGACTTTGGATGAAGGTTTCACCAAGAAAATACTGGCAAGAGAATGTTTGTGTGCTTCCTAAAAACCCTTTTAAAAGACTAGTTTGGTTATCAGGCCTGGTAACCAACCCAACAGAGTCAGACACCAGAGCAGACAACTCATTACCGCACACAGGGGTCCAGCCCTGCAGTGAGCCAGGAGATCTGCCTAGTGCTGGCATATTTCAGGAAGATACTGACAAGCTTGAAAACAAGAGTTCTCAAGCATGCCCACATGGTGATGATGGGTGTCAATCTGTCCTAAGGCACTAGATGCAGCAAGTCTGAGGACTAGGAAGCATTTGCTGACAAATACAGCAATTGCTAAGTGAAGAATTGGAAACAATCTAAATATTCAACAAAGCCGGGAGTGGTGGCACGCTTGTAATCCCAGTACTTGGGAGGCTGAGACCGGAGGATCCGGGTTCGTGGCCAGCCTCAGCTACTTAGTGAGGCCCCCCGCAACTTAGCGAGACCCTGTTTCAAAATAAAGAATAAAAAATAGGGCTGGGGGTGTACCTTGGAGGTAGAATGCCCCTGGGTTCAATCCCCCGGTACTGCAAAAAAAAAAAAAAAATCCAACAATAGGGGAATGGTTTTAAAAAATAGTAAAAGACAGACAGATGGTTCAAGATTGCATGGCCACAAACGGCACAGAAAGATGTGTTTGTTTTGTGGTACTGGGGGTTGAACCCAGCAGGCGTTCTACCTCCAAGCCACACCCTCAGCCCTAATTTATTTTTTATTTTGAAACAGGGTCTCACTAAATTGCTGAGGCTGGCCTCAAACTTGCGATCCTCCAGTCTCAGCCTCCCAAGCACTGGGATTACAGGTATGAGCCACCATGTCTGGTTTAGAAAGATGTATTTATTAGCCAGGCATAGTGGTGCACATCTGTAATCCCAGTAGTTGGGAGGCTTAGACAGGAAGACCACAGATTAGAAGTCAGTCTCAGCAACTTAGTGAGACCCTGTTTAAAAATAAAAAAATAAAAAGGGAGGAGTACTGGGGGTATAGCTTGCAGGTAGAATGCCCCTGGGTTCACTCCCCTGCACCACACACACACACACAAAAAAGGCTATGAAGAGCCAGGAGTGGAGGGGTATGCCTGTAATCCCAGAACTTAGAAGGGCGAGACAGGAGACCGCAAGTTTAAGGCCAGTGCCAGGGCGCAGTAACTTAAGAGAGACCCTGTTTCAAAATAAAAAATAAACTGGGTGTGGGGGCACATGCCTGTAATATCAGTACAGGTTCAAGGTCAGTCTCAGCAATTTAGCAAGACCGCGTTTCAAAATAAAAAGTAAAAAATAGGGCCGTGGCTCAGAGCCTCCTGGGTTCCATCCCCAGCACCAAAAACAAACAAACAAACAAACAAACAAAAAAACCCCACACAAAAACAAACATTCCTGTGTTCAATCCCTGGTACCAGAAAAAAAAAAAAAAAAGAGAAAGAGCGCGCAAAGGCCAAAGAAGATAAAGAACAGAGAACAATTATCAATCCAGAGAGAGGAAACTGACCAGAGCATCTTAAAGATCTGGACTGGAAAGTTTCAACAGGGTGAAGAACTGACTGCAAATCGTCAACAGCGTTCAGATACACCACTGCAGAGAGCAGCCACAGGTCTAGAAGGTACAAGTTACTGCTCTGGAGCCCTCTGCTGAAAGCCAAGCATGCCAAGCTCCTGCAGGAGGGGCGGGGAAAGTCAGCAGGACCAGTTGGTTAGTGGGTGTTATCCAGAAAAAGTTAAGTACTCCTGGCTCTCAAAGAAAACTATTCACTGAAAAACACCTACTCTAAAAATGTCTGGGTGCCATTCTACACACAAAATTTAGAGCCCTATAACAAATTTAATTTCATTCAAACATTTGCAGGTACTGTGTTAGAAATAGAAACACACCATATCTGAAATACCAAGTTGTTAGCTTTATGTCCAATGAACACTGAATTGTGAAGGGAAACTGCACCTCTATTTCAAAATCCCTTCCTTTAGCCAGGCGTGGTGGTGCACGCCTGCAATCCCAGTATTTGGGAGACTCAGACAAGAGGATCACAGGTTCGAGGACAGCCTCACCAAGTAGTGAGACTCTTATCAATCTAGTGAGACCCAGTTTCAAAATAAAATAATAAGAGGGCCAGAGGTATAGCTCGGAGGTAGAATGCCCTTGGATTCGATCCTCAGTGTGTGTCTGTCTGTCTGTCTGTCTCTCTCTCTCTCTCACACACACACACACCCTTCCTTCTTTCACATCAGTTGTTGAACATCATTGCTAATTATGTCTAATTAGCCAAGATTAAAACATTTTTTTTTTTGCGGTACCAGGGATGGAACCCCGGGGCGTTCTACCTCCGAGCTACACCCCTGGCCCTATTTTTTATACTTTATTTTGAAACAGGGTCTCACGAAGTTGCAGAGGGCCTCACTAAGTAGCTGAGGCTGGCCACAAACCCGGATCCTCCGGTCTCAGCCTCCCAAGTACCGGAATTACACGCGTGCGCCACCACGCCCGGCCAAGATTAAAACTTAAAACAATGGTGTTAAGTGGTATGTCCAAGGTCGTACAATGGGAATTAATCACAGATACGACAATAAATAGATCCTTTGGCTTCAAGTGATCAATGCAAAAAGAAAACACACTAAGTATGATCTGTAATGACAGCCCAATCGGTTGGCATATGTGTGTATATATAAAGATATCTATGTATATATCTATATCTATATATATGTATATATATATAAAAGTTTGGGGTCCACCAACATTGAAGGCACCCAGTCCAATTTACCATACCACACGCCAAGTCCACAGGTCACCTGGTCTCTTGTCTCAGTTTTCTCATCCATAAAATAGGTATATCTAGGTGTGTTTTTTTTTTTGTACAGGGGTTGAACCCAGGCATTTTACCTCCAAGCTACACCCCTAGCCCTATTTTTTATTCTTTATTTTGCAACAGGGTCTAAGTTGTGGAGGACCTCACTAAGTAGCTGAGGCTGGCTGTGAACCTGCGATCCTCCTGTCTCAGTCTCCTAAGTACTGGGATTACAAGCGTGCACCACCACGCCTGGCTAATATTTTACTTTTAAACTAATAATTTTCAGCCACCTATCATTATATCTATAGATTCAAACTAAATCTCAACAAGTCCCTGAAATACTTTCTACCCATCTTCCCCATACAAAAGTCCAATTGGTTAGCTATACAAAAAGCCAAACCAGCTAATGTGCTTAGTAAATAATAAAAACATTCATCATTATGGTCTGCCTAAATGGGCAAAGCGCTTAGGGATTTATATGAACTCATTAACCCTAAGCGCTCTCTGAAGTAGGTGACACTGTCCCCTTTCATAGAAGTGAAGCATAAAGTACCCAGGGTCACAAAGCTAGATATGGCAGAGCTGGGATCGGAACCATTAATTTAAAAATTAATGCTCTTGGGCTGGGTGTGGTGGCAACACGCTTGTAATCCCAGTACTTGGGAGGCTGAGATAGGAGGATGGCAGGTTTACAGCCAGTCTCAGCTACTTAGTGAGGCCCTCCGCAACTTAGTGAGACCCTGTTTCAAAATAAAGAATAAAAAATAGGACTGGGGGTATGTGGCTTGGAGGTAGAATGTCCCTGAGTTCCCCAGTACCGCCAAAGAAAAAAAAAAAAATTAACGCTCTTTCCTTGATACAGCAAATCTCCTAAAGATCAATTGTGATTCCGAGTGATTAAGAAAAAGAATTGTCAGGTATTTTTTTTTTCAGTGGTACTGGGGATTGAATCCAGGGACATTCTACCTCCGAGCTATATCCCCAGGCCTATTTTAGTTTTATACTGAAACAGGGTCTCACTAGGTTGATGAGAGTCTCACTAATTGCTGAGGCTGTCCTCGAACCTGTGATCCTCTGTCTCAGCCTCCCAAGTACTGGGATTAAAGGCATGAGCCACCACGCCCGGCTAGAATTGTCAATTTTTGAAGAATCATGCAATGTTATTACACTGAGGTTACAACAGTGGACAAGGTGCATATCTACTTGAGTTTAGCCTTTAATATGTTTGTCCTGGTCAAGGCCATTCTAAAGTAACACTTCTCCGGTTTCTTAGAGAAAACAATGAAATAAGCAATCTTCTTAGAGAAAACAATGAAATAAGCAATCGGGACAGGAAAAACTTACATAATAAAGAACTGGCTACAATTAAAAAAGTCAACTAACCTACAATCTGCTGGAATAACTTGTTCTTGGGAAGCCATTGCTCATTCTCATTTCAAGTATTAGAAACATGTAACCATGCCTGTCTTAGATCTTTTGGTACAAGAAGCATTATGTGACTTTTAGCACACATAGCACAAAATAGAAAGTACTTTTACCCTATTTTTCCTCCTTAAGCCTTCCCCTTAGAAAAATCCCCTCAGTCCCCAGCTCCGGCTGTTAGTTTCTCCATCAAGACATGAAGATGACTACTGGAATCATATTCATGTAGAGATCAAGATAGCTCGAAAACTTAAAAGTTGCTATTATATAACTATAACTTCCTGCCCCCTAACTAGTGTGAACCGCCATGTATCCCTAGAAGAATGTAGAAACCAAGGAATTTTAAAAGTCCCTTTATAGCCCGGTGGTGGCATATGCATGGAATCCCAGTACTTGGGAGACTGAGATAAGAGGATCATAGGTTTGAGACTAGCCTCAGCAACTTTGTGAGAACGTTTAAAATTAAAAAGTAAAATAGGTCTGGGGAATATAGCTCAGAAGTAGAATGCCCCTGGGTTCAGCCCCCAGTAACCCCCCCCCCAAAAAGAGCTGGACATAGTGGTACATGTTTGTAATCCCAGTACTTGGGAAGCTGAGACAGGAGGATCACAAGTTGGCAACTTATCAAGACCCTGTTTCAAAATAAAGAATAAAAAAGGGCTGGGAGTGTAGCTCAGAGGTACAATGCCCCTGGGTTCAATCCCCAGTACCATACACACACTGTCCCTTTACAATGAGATTTTAGTTCATTCTCTAAGTTATCCTCATTTAAAGGGAAAGTGCTTTGTTTAATGTCCCTGAAAGAATAGGTAGCATAACAGGATATAATAATTTAGAATCTTCTACTTACATGGATGTATTCCCTCATCTCCTCCTCCCCAACAAAATACAGAAAATCTAAAAATCTATATAAAAATAGTATAATAAATAGTAATTAATGGTGATCATGACCAAACTCTAGTAGATAAAGAACCTAGGATTGTGTGCCACTAAGGTAGCTGATGAACTTTCTCCCTGGTATGAAGCAAGTACTAGAAAAACTGGGTGTATCAGGAAGCAAGCCTGTGAAAAACCCACAGGCCTGAGTGGATATATCCCAATAAGTCACTGTACACCTATCTTCAAAATTAGCTATTACTTTAGTAGCATATTTTTAAAGAAAAATTAAGGAGCCGAGCGTGGTGGCCCATGCTTGTAATCCCGGTACTTTGGGAGGCGGAGACCAGAGGATCCGGGTTCGTGGCCAGCCTCAACTCTCTCTCTCTCTCACTCTCTACTTAGTGAGGCCCTCTGCAACTTCGTGAGACCTGGTTTCAAATAGTATAAAAAATAGGGCCGGGGGTGTAGCGCGGAGGTAGAACGCCCCTGGGTTCAATCCCCAGTACCACAAAAGAAAAAAAAAAAGAAAAAGAAAAATTAAGGACTAAATGGTGTTCACAGAAAACATCAACATGTGTTATTCCACCACAAGTAGAAATCTGTAATTCCTTAGAGCCAGACCACCTAGGTTTGATTCCGGATTCTAGTACTTACCTTGTGCTACGTATCCTGGGGAAAATTATTCTTCTCTGTGCCTCCGCTTCCTCATTTGTAAAACTAGACTACCAGTACTTACCTCTCATTGGCTGTTATGAAGACTGAGTTAATACGTATAAAGCACTTAGAACAAAGCTTGGCACACAGTGAGTGCTACACAAGTGGTAGGTAGCTATTATGATTATAGACTTATCACCTGATGCTACTTCATCAGTTGGTGAACAAATCACAAATGGATTCCATACATGTCTATGCTACATAGACACGTGCTATGCCTATGTAGTAAAAAAAAAAGACTTGTTAAAAATATACTAGAGAAAGGCTGATCAATGGGTAGGTACGAAGTTACAAGTTGATAGGAATAAGATGTTCTGGCTGCTATCGCACAGAAGGATGACTACAGATAACAATTATGTATTGTATATGTCAAAAACCTAGAAGAAAGGACTTTGAATATTTTCACCATAAAGAAATGATAAATGTTTGTGGAGCTTGGTATGTTTAATCTGATTCAAACATCACATATATATATAAACATGTACTAAAAAAAAAATCACAGGGTACCTCATTGATACATCCAATTTTTATGTTTTTACATATCTGTTAAAAAATTTAGAGTCAGGGACACAGCTCAAGAGTAGAGTGCTTGCCTAGCATGCATGAGACGCTGAGTTTGATCACCAGCACCGCAAAATAAATAAATAAATAAATCTTAAAATGTTTAAAAAGTTATATCCCAGATGATTATTTTAATTTAGTTTTTTCACAACACATCAAAGACTGCATTACCATTTGCACTGTACAGATGAAAAAATAACTCAGAGAGACTGGATTTACTATATGAAAATACAGTTTGATAATATCATTTTTTCAAAGCAATATGTGTACGGAAGTAGGGTTGGGTCTTCAACTTACAGTTTGTTAAAAGGCCTCGTGACAGCTCTGGATAGAGGGAAACTAAGCACCAGAGATTGATTAACATGCTGAAGATCACACAGCTAGAAATACTGCAGGCAAGAACTGAATCAAATTTACCTAACTCCAACTTCTGTGCTCCTTCTGTTTCTGTAACCATGCCAAGTGGGGAAAATGCACATTTTGCACCGACCCAAATCTCTGGAGACTCTGCCTGGGGAGCTAGCATCAAGGGAACTTGTTCAGCCTGATTTCATAGAGGCTGCTTCCCTGATCTATAGAGCTCCAATTCTAAAATGGCTTCAACATAACACAAGCACTGCATGATGGGAAATGTACAGACGATTATAGGGTAGGAGCCATACTCCAGGGGCTGTCAGTCCATAAATATTTGCTCCCGATGAAAGAGGATATTCAATCTGAAACTAGGTGTGTGGTTTAGGTCAAACCACCTCATTTCTCATAAAGGCTTCATCTGTAAGATGGGTGGATGGTTTCTTATCTCCATGAAGGCAAAGGCTAGGAAAATAATTCAGCAGTTGCTACCAGATTTTTAGCCTTCCATTTTGAAGGCCATGCTTAAATTCTAACTTGGGTCCAGTAAAACTGACAGGTTTCACATTCACTCTGCTGTGTGCTGCTATGGACATGGGTCCAAGAAAAATTTGGAATCAGACAACGGAGACAGCCCCGAATAAGAAATGGGGTGCATTGGAGGCAGTCAAGAAGAAATTTACTACGAACCAAGTAATATTTATACATATAAATTTCCAACTAGAATATGCAAAAAAACTGAGTAACCATGTGTTCTATAAACTGCATGTGTGTGGTTTCATATGAACAACTGAGACAGAGTGAGAAGTGCAGACAATTTTCATATTCTTATAAGTGCTTCGCCTCTCTGTTTTGGCTCCCAAGACGGGCTGATTTTATATATATTCATAATATCATCTTGCCAAATTCCCTCTCCCACACAGGGCAAGTAAAATCATCGCCTGATGCTATCTAGCCTTCCCAAAGAGAAACATAACGAAACCAGGACAAGAGACATGCATTTTTACAGAAAGGCTGGCAAACTGTCTTACCAATGCTGCCACCTTCGAAAGCCCCATTACATGCAAGTTCTCCATTTGCAATAGACAAAGATGTACTCATCTTCTGATGAAAAAGGATCCACATCACGCCCACCCCTTCCCCACCACCAGGGAGGCCACCGGGCAAATTTCAGACCGAAAAATACGTATAGGGGAATTTGAGGCGAGGACACAAAAGATTCTGGCATTAAATAGCAATAAATACTATAGGGAAATATTCCAATTCCTAGCCTTTGATAATATATATATCCCCCCCCGGGGGGGGATCCAGCTTGACTCAGTAACCGGTTTCTACAAATCCATTTCTTGATTCAAACCTCAACCCTGTTCTTCCCACGGAATCTCCGGTCCTACCAGGCTCTAAAATCAGTGAAGGATGATGAAATGGCTTTGCTGCAAAGTGGGAGGGGGTTTTGCCCCTGCTGTCTCCCAAGGTTAAACACCTTACTCATCCAGGGGGACTCCAGCACGGTCACTGGAGCTCGAGGACTCGGCCCACGTTTGGTTAAATTTCAATTTCCAGAAGCCAGAAAGCATGGAACAAGAGTGACAAGGATGAAAGGGACGGTTTGCGCCGACCAAAGCGCAGGGAAGGATCGGAACTAGGTGGGGAGGCGGGGGTTCCGGAGTCCACCGCCCGACGGTCCCCAGCAGCGCAGTGGCGAGCGAGCCGCACCCCGCCCGCCGGGCAGGGCTGCAGGCGGCGGCCGAGGCCCGGGCTTCTCCCAGAGGCGAAGGGCCCGGCCCCGGAAACAG
>PVJS01038771.1:0-19227 GCA_004027185.1 Glis glis
TACTTAGTGAGGCCCTCCGCAACTTCGTGAGACCCGGTTTCAAAATAAGGTATAAAAAATAGGGCTGGTGGTGTAGCGCAGAGGTAGAACGCCCCTGGGTTCAATCCCCAGTACCGCAAAAAAAAAAAAAAAAAAGAAATGCAGTCACACGTGGCAATTTTACATCTGGGTTCTCTCCTTTTGTGTAATGTTTTCAAGGCTCAGGTTCTGTTCCTGGTCACCCTACAATGTGGCAATTCTCTGAGCTGTACATTAATTATGCTCTAGGTACTTTTCTTCTGTGAAGCATTCTAGACAACAAAAAATAAAAACAAAGTCCAAAGAGTGTGTTCCTTCAGCGCCTCGTGAGTCCCTCCTTTCTGAAGATGCTCCCCCGCCCCCAGCCACCTTTCTTGGTCCTTCCTGGCCCTGTCACCATCCCCGTTGGCCCTACTGAAAGGACTGCTGTAGCTACACAAGGATTGCCAGCACCTGCCTTCTTCCTTCTTCCCCTCTCGGCTGGTCCATCCCACCCTGCTGGGAGGTCGGTGGGGGCTTATCTGCTAAGATCCTTGACTGGGCGCATGCAGGCAGTTCCATTTTTGCTGTTCTCCTCATCCCCACCCCCAGTGAAACTTCTCTTCTGTGTATTCTATCCCCGGGGAGTCTTGCTGAATATGAAGAATAAATTATTTTGTGGGAAGAGATTGTGTGCTGTCTGAGTAATCTTTCTAAAATGAAAATTTAATCGTTATGCCTCTAATGAAATCTTTCCAAAGGCTCTCCACTGCCAACAAAATTATCTCAGACTCCCTGTGGCCTGGCCCTCCAGGCTGTCCCTGACCCTTCCTTACCTCCCCAGACCCCTGTCTTTGCACCTCTTCTCTGCCCTGTCCACTCTCCAGATAGGACAGGCTGGGCCACGGAGAGATCTCTGAATCCATTCTGCTGATATACACGTCCTTGCTATTCCTTCTGCCTAAAATGCCCTTCCCCTCCATTCTCTTCCTGGGAATCTTTTGTGACTCAGAAACACCTACTCCTGGCTCTCTAAAGCAGTACTGACCAGTTCCTCATCTGCACCCTGCAGGGCTCCTTTTATTTCATCTCCCAGGACAGACCATGTGCAAAGTGTCTCTCTTGAGTCTTCTGACATGGAGCAAGTTGACTGAACAACCCGTACCCCACTGTCCTGAGGGGCTAGAAACACTAAGCAGTTTAGGGCAGAGGACCTTGGAACCAAAAGGGTTAAAAGAAACCATCTGTAAAAGGAACAGAAACAAGGAAGGTTAATAAGAGACACTGGTAACAATGACCAGGCAAGGAAACTTCAGCCCCAAGAGCGGTCAAAGGGGAGAGAGTGGGGGAGGCAGACAAGTGGCCACCCGGAGATCAGAAGAGCCCAACCAACCTGCAAGATAGAGATGCAAATAAGGGATTGAAACTGGGCCAAGAACCTGGCGTCCACAAGACCCAATTTGAACCAATCACAGAAGAGCAGATGGGGAACCAGCAGAAGGAATAAAAGCTCACTGTACAAGAACTTCAAGAGTTACGCTCTTTCAGGGGCTCCTCTCCCTGTGTGGGGGAGCCTTTCTATTTTCTATCTTCTCTTGGCTTAAAATAAACCATCATACCCCTAGGCTCACCCTTCTACAGTCTGTGGTCTTTATTCTTAAATTTCATAGACCAAGGACCCAACAAGAGAAGAAACCTGCATCAGTACCTCAGTGGATCCATCAGTAACATGATGACAACAAATGACTCAAGAGGCCCACAGCAAGAACTGCATTAGATAACACTCCTAAAGCATGGGAAACTGCCCAGCACATCACACGTGGTGGCTTTTATCCTAAGTGTCACTGCGTGTGCCTGTTCTCCTCCAGGTTCCAGGATTCTGAAGTGGGAGGCCCTTGAGCATGGTGTCACTCAACTGAGCCGCTGGCTGGTGGTGCAAAGGCCTGGCATGGAATCGGGCCTGCTCTGGGTCAGACCTGGGTGGGAATTAACATCCACAAAGAAGCCGGGCCACTTTCTACATCTCTAAAATGGAGACCTGATCATGTGGTTAAGAGGATTAGAGAACACCAGGCGTGGTGACGCACATTTGTAACCCCAGTACTTTGGGAGGCGGAGACCGAAGGATCGGGATTCGCGGCCAGCCTCAGCTCTCTCCCTCTCTCTCTCTCTCTCTCTCTCTCTCCTTGTCTCTCTCTCTCTCTACTTAGTGAGGCCCTCCGCAACTTTGTGAGACCCGGTTTCAAAATAAAGTATAAAAACTAGGGCCAGGGGGTGTAGCGTGGAGATAGAATGCCCCTGGGTTCAATCCCTGGTACCGCAAAAAAAAAAGGATTAGAGAAAATAATGAGAGCAAGCACTTGGCACATTTTCTAGCCCACACATTAAAGGCACGATAAGACTGTTTTCTATGTGACTGAAGACCTGACTCATGGTAGATGCCTGAACAAATAACCTTTTGTTCATGGTTTCAAAATATCTGATTGTTTTACACTTCAGAACCACGTCTCTTTTTTATTTCAGTATCACGTCGGGGCTGAACCTACGCAATACATAAGTCCACAGAAAGCCCGAGGGCTCTGATTGACAGATGCCTCATGCCCCACTGCAATGATTCCTGAATATCTTCGTCTTCTTCAGCCACGCATTGGGGTTGACATGTTGAAGACTTGTCTTGACGTGAAGATATTTCTAAAGAGGGCAGCACTTTAACCAGCCGATAGTTAGGACACAAGACACCTTAACACACAAAACCGTTTGTGGCCCACCCTTAGCATAGATAATATCCTTGAGGGGGACTTTTGATTGGGAAGCCAAGAAAATAAAATGTCAATACAGGACCACAGGAGAGAGAGCCTCGCCCGGGGGACCCTCCTTGCTGCTGGCGCTGCCTCCCATCACAGGGCGTGTGATCAACCGATAATGAATTTCTGCTCAGATTGTAAAACACTCCCAGGAACAGGGGGCCTGCCGCAGCGGAAGTCTTTCTACCATGAAGACATGTTCTATCACGCCTTGTTATTACAACTGTTAATGCATCTCATGTCCTAATTAAAAATAACCACAATTTGCGCACACATTGTCCTTGATCTCCACGCCCAGCAAGTTGGCCGGGATGGTCAATCTTGCCTCACTCCGAGGCCATGTGGCAACCCCTGGAGATCAAGGAATTTTCCAGATCATTTGGTATGTGTCTGAGCCTGGGTTCCCTGAAGGGCAAAGCCTGAGGCAAAACCTTATGGGCCAGGAGAGGCAAATCCATAGAAGCAGAAAATAGATTAGTGGTTGCCTGGGGCTGGGAGTGGAAACAAGGAATGACTGCAGATGGGCCCGAGGGGTGTCTGGGGGGAGGGGGATGATGGACATATTCTAAAATTGGATTTTGGTGGTGGTTGCACATTGCTGTGAATTTTATGGTATGTAAATTACACTTTAATAAATTATACTATAATAAAGATGTTTGAAAATGGGGGGAAATGCTTACATGCTAAGACTTGTTTAGGGAACAGAAGCCTAGGGAAGCAAGAATAAAAGCAAAGAGACTGGGTGTGGTGGTGCACGCCTGTAAATTCAGTACTTGGGAGGCTGAGACAGGAGGATCGCAGGTTCGAGGATGGCCTCCACAACATATTGAGAACCTCAGCAACTTAATGAGACCCTGTTTCAAAATAAACAATAAGCTGGGCCTGGTTGGAGCACACCTGTAATCCCAGTACCTGGGAGGATGAGACAGGAGTAGCGCAGGTTCCAGGACAGCCTCAGCAACATAGTGAGGCCCTCAGCAACCTAGCAAGTCCCTGTTTCAAAATAAAAAATAAAAAGGGTTGAGGATGTAGTTCAAAGGTAGAATACCCCTGGGTACAATCCCCAGTACCACAAATTAATTAATTAACTTAATTAAATAGGGCTGGGGGTATAGCTCAAAGGTAGAATGCCCCTTGGTTCAATTCCCAGTACCAAGAAAATAAAACAAAGGATGATGTAGGGATGGGGACAAAATTTCTGAAAGATGTCAGCCACAGTGCTGTTATGGATGATTGTGTCTGTTCACCTGCCACCTTCATGGTCCTGCTCCATCCCAGAACTGTGTCCCAGGGAGGCAGGAGAAGAATGTGTCCCAGGCTCCAGCACTCCCTGCACTGTGGGGCAGCATATGAGCCCAGAGAGGGTCCAGCACCTTCTTGTAGCTCAGGGGGCATCAGTGAGATATGGCACCCAGGGTACCAGATCATGAGGCTGTTGGGATGACTGCTGAGCAAACAGGATCAGGGAGCAGCTGCCATCGTGAGCCCTTGGAGGGGAGCAGGAAAGGTGGAGGAAACCTGACATCACTACTAGGAGAAGCACAGCCCTTCATCGGCCAGGGTGAGCGTGTGAACCCAGATGCATGCACAAACCAAATCTTATTCTATCTGCAATGCCTCCGCCACCAGACCATGCCGCATCAGCAGAAGCCTGGCCAGACAAAGGTAAACCTCGCTCACCACCCCTCTCACACATGAAAGTCAGGGGAGGGCAAAGGTCCTGGAGTCCCAACAGTAATCATTTTGGTCCCATAGCATTTGGAAAGGTCTGAAACCAAGAAACAACTCCCCAAGTACCCTCCTGCAAGAGCCATGATGTACACAGCCAGGATCTCCCTGCAGGAATGAACCTGCTGTTACCCAGGGCTTTCAGAATCTGCCTGGCTGTGAGCCACAGCCACATTCTCCCCAGGCAGCCCCCCAGCCAATGGCTGAGAGGCACGTGGGACTTGGGCCAGGACACTGCGACCCAACTTGGGGCTCCGCTGATGGGCTGTCTTTGCTGCGGACTGGCCCATTGGTCTGGCTGAGACCTGGTCAGATCTGTATTGCACTGAGTCCTGCTTCCAGCCCCTTCCTTCTCATAGACATCACTGCCTTCCCCATCTCCCCCTATGTACTTGCATACTGGATCTCAGCATCTGCTTCCAGAAAGACCCACATGACAAACCCGGTGACCTTCCAAGTCACGGGGATGCCCCCTTTCTATGCATTCTCAAATCAGAACCAGCAGTGGGTCATTCTCTGACCTCTGAATCAAGAGCCTTTCTCCTGGTGTTCATGAAAACCAAGGAGACACAGTCCCCAAGGGACACACTGTAAGGGGCTGAAGGCTTTGCATGGAAGGCCAAATCTTTTGAGAGGACTTAGGAGCGGGTATTGGTTTCGGACAGAGGCTGTAACAAAATGTTCCAAAATAGGTCACTTAAAATACAAAAAAAGTAAACTCTTACAGTTCTGGAGCTCAGGAGCTGAAATGGGCCTCACTGAACTAAAATCAAGCAGGGCTGATTCCTTCTGGAGACTCCCAGGGGAAGAGTCTGTTTCCTGGCTTGTCCCAGTTTCTAGAGGCTGCACATATTCCTTGGCTCCTGGGCTCTTTCTGTCTTCACAGCCAACAACAACTATGTGGGTCTTTCTCAGGCTGCATCGCATGGATCCTTTTTCTCTCCTACCTCCCTCTCTCATTTCTAAGAACCCTTGTGATTGTATTGGGCCCACCTGGGTAATCCAAGATTACCTCCTTCCCTTGGGGTCAGTGGACCAGCAACCTTCATTCCTTCTACAACTTTAATTTCCCCCTGCCATTTAACAGAATATATCCACAGGTCCAGGGATTAGGAGATGGGCATCTTTGGAGGAGCCAATATTCTGCCCATCATGGGGCACATCCCAAGTGGAAAGCCTTGACCCTAGGAGGTGGAAAAGAGCCAGCAAGGAGCCCCAAGAAATGAAGCGCAAAGTCAGTGCCTCTAATTTCACACACACACACACACACACACACACACACCCGCCTGTCTTCTCATTCCTGAGACCTGACATAAGATGGGGCCAGGGAGATCCTCTTTCTGGTAGGCACAAGGTATAATAGTTGGACCGGACCCAGCTCTGATTCCAAAATGAAGCAGGGGACAGTGCAGCTGAGGGGTCCTTCTCCAAAACAGCCACCTCTTCAGCATTTTTAAAGCAATGTGTGCATGTCACAAGACGTCAGAGGAAATTGTGACACAGCAAGAAAGGACCCAGAGTGGCAGTGTGAATGCTCTTTGGGCATGCCAGCTTCCCCATGGGCCACCTTGTTCTGTCTCCTGTGATTTACTCCACTGGAAGATGCTGCTAAATAGATAAGAGGGTTCCAGGTGACCGAGCACGGCAGCCTGGCTTCCTGGGGTAGGAGAGCCGAGTGCCCCAGTGAGCAACAGAACTTAGGAGCTTCAGGGTGGTAGCAAGTCTGGGACCGGGCAGCCTACCGCTTGCAGCACAACTAATACCAGACCCAAACACTATTCTAGAAAACAACTCCGTAAAACCCTCGTCTGCCCCAATAAAGCTCTCTCCGTGGCCCTGACATCACCGTTTCCATGGCAACCAGCACGCTTCCAGGAGCAAAATGTGGGAGACTGAAAAACAGAATCAAAACTGAAGGCGCTAAGTTGCACCAAAGGAGCCAATTGGCCAGAAAGCCAGGTCAAAGTTCAGAGGTTGCCGCCAGAGAAAGTCTAGGGGATGAAGGAGAAATTTCCCAGGCATCTCTGGGGTCCAAACTAGAGTGTCCTGCAGCACAGGGCCCACACAGCGGCCTGTTGTTACTGTGGTTTGTTGGTTTCTCTTATTTGTGGGGTAGGGGAGTCAGTGGAAATCTCTACCCTGACCAGATAGAAAACATAATGCTTATAAAGAAGTTTAATAGCCGGGTGTGGTGGCGCACGCTTGTAATCCCAGTACTTTGGGAGGCGGAGACCGGAGGATCCGGGTTCGCGGCCAGCCTCAGCTTTCTCGCTCTCTCTCTCCCTGTCTCTCTCTCTCTCTCTCCTTAGTGAGGCCCTCCGCAACTTCGTGAGACCCAGTTTCAAAATAAAGTATAAAAAAATAGGGCCGGGGGCGTAGCGCGGAGGTAGAACGCCCCTGCGTTCAATCCCCAGTACCGCAAAAAAAAAAAAAAGTTTAATATATATATATATATATCAGTAGGGTGTGGTGGCACACACCTATAATCCCAGTACTTGGAAAGCTGAGACAGGAGGATCACAGATTCATGGCCAGCCTCAGCAACTTAGCAAGACTCTCAACAACTTAGCAAGACCCCGTTTCAAAAAACAAAAAATAAAAAAGGGCTGGTGGTATATCCCAAAGATAGAATGCCCCTGGGTTCAATCCCCAGTACCATAATATAAATATATATAAACATATATAATATATGATATATGTAGTATATATAATATATATATTGCACATAATATATGTATGCGTGTGTTTGTATAAAATAAGTAATATATAATATATATAAATTTTGCTTTAATACATAGTTTCTAAATAAACATAATTGCCCCTCAAAGAAATGAAAAACCTTCACCCATTTAAAGGGTACTCTATGAAAAGTGGGACAACGTGGTCAATAAGTCCTTTTCATGGACATTAATGGACATGACCCTATATAACAATGATAGATAACCACGTCTACCATTTGATTTTTCTCTATAGGAAAAGTATGCCTTGGTATCCATTCAGTAATATTTTGGCTAAATTCATCCAATCTGACCTAGGCCACAGGTCACGGGGTTTGGAGAGGGAGATGAGGAAGGGGAGAGACACACAGGAGTCCCCAGAGCAGCTGGAAGCCAGGGCCCCATGGGCGGCACACAAGTGGAATGGGACCCTGCGCCTGCCTGGCTCTCCCCACTCTTGCTTTTGAGTCTGAGGGCATGCATTTTTGCTGAATATGCACTCATTAAATAAACCCTCAGACATTCTATTTCTTACTTACCTTAGTTACTCTAAGATCTGACCATGAGCACAAAACAGGAAAAACGCCTCTCTAGTGACAGTCATGTGGCCACCCACGTGGCCACCCATAATTGACCAAAGGCCCTTCCTTTAAGAGTCCACTGAATGTCTAAGTCAGATGGAAATCAGAGGTGCAATCCATAGTACACCCCGGCCCAACTTCCCATTAAAATCCACAAAGGCATACACACACACACACACACACACACACACGCACACGCACATGCACACACACACACACAATTGAAAAGGAAACTACATACAAAAGAATGTCCTCTGTGAATGGGAGCCCTTTCCATGCCTAAATCATCACACAAAATCCTGGCACAGGCAGAAGCTACTCTCTAAACCCGAACTCTACAGATGGTATCAAAGAATGAAAAAAGAAAATACTTTGTCTAACTCTCACATAGGGGGAAAAAAGCAAATTCGACCTCGCCAGTAATCAAAGACAAACAAAAATGTGATATGATTTTAAACCACCACCTTGGCAGCAATTTCTAACACTAGGAACACAGGGTTGGTGAGGGCGGAGGGAGATGGGAACTTTCACACGCGTTTCCTTTCGTGGGTTGGTGGGAGTGAAGATCGAGGTGACCTGTCAGGGAAGCGATTTGACAATCTATCATAAGAGCCCTCAAAGATGTTGGTACGTGTTGACCTTGCGTTTTCACTTGTACAAGTTCTAGATTTAAAGAAAATCATCACAAATGCAGGCAAAGCTTTCTCCTCTAGTGGCTCATTACTTATGATCAGGAAAAAAAGAAAACGGAAAAGAAAGGCGAACCAGCTGTCAACAGGGGAAGGAGTAAATAAATCAAGGGAAACGCGTTTCTCCGTCAGCTGGTGTTTTCTCTGAGTTCCGCCCCCTCAGACCTGCCATTAACCTGTAGTTGCCCCACTGGGCAGAACATGACCCGAATCGGCTTCCTGGCCCTGCTCAGCCCTCAAGTGAGTCCGACCAGTGCACGGAGTTTATTTTCTGACTGTAAAATGAATTATGTAACCTAGAGCAAAATATCCACGGGGAAATGAATATAGGAAGGAACAGGAGGACGGAGGATATTGAACAGGCCAGCAACTCTTATTTACTTAATTTCTACCCTTCCATTCTTCCCAAAGGCTAAAAAGACTTGATTTCCCCCCGTAAAACAAAACCTGCCAAAAAGGAGAACAATTAAAAATAAGAACGAAAGGGGAGAAAGGGAGAAAAAGGGCAGAAAAATAGTTGCTACCAGACACTAGGGAGTGATTTAATTATTGCAATTGGGTACTGAATTTAGCACTGCCGTTCCTGACAGCTCCTGCAGAACAGAAAACACTTGGGTAATACAGTTCTTATTGTCTAAATTTCAAAAAAAAAAAAAGAAGAAGAAGAAGAAGAAAAGAAGAGCAGTTCCATTGGTGAGATTAATTATTATCAAGTATGGAAATAAAACAGATTTCATGCTTTGTGTGTGTGTGTGTGTGTGTGTGTGTGTGTGTGTACGCACTAGGGATTGAACACCCAGAGCCTCACACATACTAAGCAAGTGCTCTACCACTGAGCTACATCCCCAGCTCCTTTTTAAAAATATACATTTATCGGTGCATTGTAGCCTCCCATCATAATGTGTTAGGGACAGACAGACATTCACACAGCACTGGGTGAGCTCCCCCAGCTCCCTCCCCACGCCCTTCCCTTCCCCATACATGATATTGAGATTGGCACTGGTAATTTCACATCTGCACATAATATCAATGGAAGTGTTCCCTTCATTAATTCTCCCTCCCCATCACCACCCTCCTCTAGACCCCCTCCATCGTTCCACTGGGGTTTTTCTTCCTTCATCAGAAGTCCCTCTTACATCCCTATTACTCCCTAGCTTCCGCATATGAGAGAAAACATAGGACCCTTCACTTTCTATGACTGGCTAATCTCACTTAATATAAAATTTTATTTTGAGACAGGGTCCTGCAAAGTTTCCCAGGCTGGCCTTGAACTTGCAATCCCCCTGCCTCAGCCTCCTGAGTAGCTGGGATTACAGACATGTGCTGCTGCTCATGTATAGTTTTATATAAGTTTATTTATAGTTTTATATAAGTGAGACTGAGCAAGACAGGGGCCAAGCTCCCTCCTGGCCTCCCCTGACATGAGGTCTCACGTCTCACAGCTTCTGTCTTCCTGTGTCTCTTCCCCTGGGCAGTCAGCCCTCAGGGGGCAGGAGCTGGCTTAGTTCAGTCCTCATCCCTGTGCCTTCTCCTTGAGACCCCACACCTCCTTCCTGAAAGCAGAGTCGAGGAGAGCCAGGCACAGACTGGACACTCAATCAATGAAAGTTGGTTCCAGGTTGGAGTGGCGTCTGGCTGCTCCCTCTGGGACAGCATCTCTCTGTCTTCCGCTAGATAAAGCTCCTAACAAACAGGAATCTCCACCCGCTGCGAATCAGCGAATCAGGGGGGCCTGGAGTGGAAAGCTCCGTTGGTGGCACATTAGCACAACCACAGCAAAGGGATCCCCAGCTAAGAGCTAAGATGGTCCCCACAAAACTCTCTCGAATGCCCCACCCATCCCCAGCCCTGCCCTCACCTGCCACAGGGAAGAAGCATTAACACTGTAAACCACTAAAATGCCAAGCGGGCCTTTCTGGAAAACAACAGTTCATTACCAAGGTACAAGATGGAATCAGTCGGCTGTAATTTAGTTGTTTGGCTGGTTGCGTAGGGGCTTCCAGCCAACGCCTGCGCCCATTCTTCATCAGAGACTCTGAACTGGAATCTCACGCATGCAGACAGGCCACATGTGAGGAAGTGCACCCCGGGGGAATTCTGGGGTGCCCCTCCCTGTAGAACCTATACACTCCCACATGGATGCCCCATTTGGAGGAGACAGTGCTGCTTTTCCACGCATCCCTTAGGACACCGCTGGATACAACCACTTGGAGACCCCATAGCTACAAAGCACAGGTCAGGAAGAAAGGAATACGGTGGCTTTGCCTGCGGTGAGTTCCAGGCTTCTAGTAAATAGTCAGCACTGGGACACGGGCAGTGGGGATGGTGGCAGCGAAACATAATGAGAAGGTGGCTTCCTGGCAGATATTTATATGATGGGCTGTGTCAGTCAGAGGGGAGAGGAGAGGATCCCATCTCAGGACAGCAGAGCTGAGCTCCATTTGCCATTGAGGCCAGAGATGTGCACCCTGATAAACTCACAGAATTAAAATCTGAAGGAGTAACTTCCAAATCATCAAAGGAGGTAGAACACTCAAGGAACTTCACCTATGTATCCCAAACACGGGAAATCCAGCCTGAAGAAACAGATAAAGCCAGGCGTGGTGGCACACGCCTGTAAGCCCTGTACTTGGGAGGCTGAGACAGGAAGATCGCAGGTTCGAGGACAGCCTCAACAATTTAGTGAGGCCCTCAGCAACCTAGCAAGACGCCATTTCAAAATAAAAAGTAAAATGGGGCTGGGGGTGTAGCTCAGAGGTAGAATGCCCCTGAACTTAGCATCACACCCAAAAAAAAAGGAAGAAAGGAAAGAAGGGTGGGTGTTCCTTGGCTCATAAGTACTACAGAAGATGACCAGATTTTTGATGGACATTACAGATAAAAAAAAAAGGAAACAGCTGGTTTCTCTCGCTGCTGCTACTCATGCTTAGAATTAAAACCCAGCAAACTGGAGGAAGACCCGGTTGTGCTATTTAAAAAGAGTAGGATATTCCCAGCTCTTCTCTGAACTTGGTCTCTCACAGACCCAATATGGTGCCTCTCAGGCACCAAACAAAGTCATTACCAAAAGCAGCCGAGCTCAGGCTTTGATGTGTCTTTCTCATCACACAGGGGAAGCCTCCTTCATTGGGCTCCACAGTCTTCTCTGAGCCAGGGGGTCAAACCTAAGGCGGAGGCGAGGTCCAGCATTCCCTCCCACCCGCTGCCTTGGTTCTTCTTCCAACTGATTTGATCCTTTAGTGACAATTACCAGTGCCTGGGTCGGGGATGGGGAAGTAACACCCCAAAGGGGCCACTTACAAAACCATGCATGAGGGATTTCAGCCATGCGGATCATCGATCCCTCTTCAAAAGGAGCAGCCAGTCACTGAAAGAGGTCGTTTTCCATTTTCTGTGCTAAAGACAAGCGGCCCGACAGGAAGATCACACAAAGCTCCGTCTCTGCAGGCCCATAATTCCGCGTGTATTTCTATTTTAAAGCGAAGCCCTCGGTGCTACCTTGATGATTTTGTAGAATTTACACTGAAAGGGCATAAAATGTCACACCATCTTGTGTGTTCCCCACTTCCATGTGCTCTTTGCAAGAAAATCAAACTCAGCTGTTTCTGAGCTCTCAGCAAGCACCCACGGCGTCGAGGCACACGATTTAAACGGTGCATCTTTTCTGCAAAGGCAAAAGGGTACGCGGGAAGAAATAGCAGCGGAAAACTGCTCGTGAAGCCGAAGATTTTTCTCGGAACCACGGTTTCCTCGTTGGCAAAATGAGCGAGGACATCACCTACCTCGCAGGAGTGATACGGCGACACAATGCACAGGCGCACCTGCAACAGAACCTAGCACGTTGTTCATGGGTCCTTTCTCCTCCCATCTCTGGGCCCCAGTTTCCTCCCCTCTCAAACTGCAAGGAAAGGTCAAGAAGGGAGACTGCTACATGAGACGACCCAGCTTCAACAGGACTATCCCTCAGACACAGCATCAAAGGTCCACCTCCGGCTTCCCAGTGTTTTCAAGGCTCACGTGGCCAGCATGAAAGTTACTATCATCCCCCACACCTTCCTGCCACGTAGAGCCAAGAATGAAGGCGGAACGTTTCTGCACCATTGGGAAACTATGTTGGTTAGTTTTTCATCACTGTGACAAAATACCTGAGAGACTCAACTTGGAGGAGGAAAGGTTTTTTTCGGCTCAAGGTGTTAGAGGTGTCAGTCCATAGTTAGCGGGCTCCATTGCTATGGGCCTACGGTGAAGCAGAACATCGTGGCAAAAGGGCATGGTGGAGGAAAGCTGCTCTGCTCATGGCAGCCGCAGCCGGGAAGCAGAGGGAGAGGGAAGAAGGTGCCATGACAAGATATAATCCCCCAGGGCATGCCCCTGAGACCCTACTCCTTCAACTAGGGCCACCCTCTCCTTCAACTAGTTCCCATCACCCCCCAATAATCCACTCAGCTATGAACTCATCGATGGATTAATCCACTCAGGGGGTCAGATCTCTCATGATATTCTTACTTCCCCAAAACCCCACCTCTGAACATGGCTGCACGGAGGACCAGGCCATCAACACCTGAGCCTTTGGGGGACACTCCAGACCCAAATCACAAGAGAAGTAGAGATACCAGAATGCTGGGGCAGCTTCCCCTCAGATCAACCATGGATGCCATGTTGAAGGCCTTTGGTCAGCCTGGCAAGGACTCTGTGTCCCAGGCCCTCCCCTGAGTGTCTTCTCTCTCCACAGTCCCCTGCTATCATTTCTGCTGAGCTCCTCCAAGGTCAGGTTTCAGGATCACAGCAAACTGCAACCATTCAGAGTAGGTTTTGGAATCCTAAACCAGCCCCTGCAGAGAGAGCCAATCAACGCAGCTTCTCCCTGGTCATGGGAATATCCATCACTGTCCTTCCTTACCCAGGGTTGGGCTCATGTCAATGAGATGACTTTGGTCTCAATGTCTATCATCCAATTAGACTGGTCAAAGAGGCAACGCGGTGTTTCTAGGACAGGGAGACATTCCTTAATCTTCCCTTCCCGCAACGTTCCTGCCCTCCTGTAATGTACAGTAATAACTCTATTCCTGAGCTTAGTACATTGTATAATAATTAGTTTAAATATCTGGCTTCCCACTGAACTGGAATATCCTCTATGGATCTTTTGGGAGTCATAGATATGCTCTAACATTGGACTGTGGTGATGTGTGCACAACTCTACATTTTTAGAAACTCATTGAACTGTGCACTGAACAGGTGAATTTTATGACATATTAACTATGCCTCAATAAAACTTGTTTTAAAAAACCCCAGTTGAGCGTGGTGGCACATGCTTGTAATCCCAGTACTTGGGAGGCTGAGACGGGAGGATCCAGGTTCACAGCCAGCCTCAGCTACTTAGTGAGGCCCTCTACAACTTAGTGAGACCCTGCTTCAAAATAAAGAATAAAAAATAGGGCTGGGGGTATAGCCTGGAGGTAGAATGCCCCTGGGTTCAATCCCCAGTACCGCCAAAAAAAAAAACTCCAGCATTCATTAGTGCAAGGCCTTAGGAAAATGACCTCTCTGGGTCTCAGTTTTCTCATCTATAAACTGGAACTACAACAACGAGTGTTATACAATAGCTGTGAGGTTGAAATGAGGTTACATGAAGGTGCTTAGCACAGTGCCTGGGATGCAGAAAGCACACCGCAAGTGTTGGTTGCCATTTTTATTGTTTGGTAGTAGAAGTGGCAGTCCAGCACAAAAGACACAATTGGGGGAGATGGGAAAACTAACATAGAAGAAAGGTTGGGTTCTGCGGTAGGCTCCTCCAAGACGCCCATGTCGTAATCCCCAGACCTGTGAATACATCACTTTACCTGGTAAAGGGACTTTGCAGGTGTGACTAAAAGGGGATCTTGAGATGGAAGCATTATCCTATTTTATCCAGGCGTGCCCACTGTAATCACAAGGGTTCTTAAAAGATGGAAGAGGAAGGTAAAAGGGTCATAGAGCTTTGAAGATGCTCCACTGTAAACCTTGAAGATGGAGGAAGGAGCTGCAAACCAAGGGATGCAGAAAGCCGCTATGGAAGCTGGAAAAGGAGAGGAAATAGCTTTTCTCCTAGCATCTCCAGAAGGAATGCAGCCCTGTCGATACCTTGATTTTATCCCAGGAAGACCCCAGGTCAAACTTGTGACCTCCAGAATTGTAAGGTAATATGTTTGCTTTACTTTTAGCCACTAAGCAGGTGGTAATTGGCTATAGCAGCAATAGGAATCTAATACAGGTGCCATGCTGTGGAAAGTCTTGGCGGTCAGGTTAAGAGTGGATGTTAAGAAGAAGAGTGATAAATCGGAGCTATATTTTTGTAAAGTTAGTATTTTTAGCAGTGTGTAAGATGCACTGGCGTGGCAGGAAGGTGGGAGCAGGGCGATGGCAGGACAGATTTTGAGAATCTAGGTTAACGAATTGATGAGGGCCAGGCTGGTGATGAAGGGTGTGTAAAAGGACATACGTGCAGGGCATGGTGGCACACTCCTGTATTCCCAGTACTTGGGAGGCTGAGACAGAAGGATTGCAGATTTGAAGCCAGCTTCAGCAACTTAGTGAGGCCCTCAGCAACTTAGCAAGACTGCTTCAAAATAAAATTAAAATAGGGCTGGGGATATGGCTTGAAGGTAGAATGTCCCTGGGTTCAATACCCAGCACCACAAAAAAAAAAAGAGTAGATAAGAACATAGAGTGTGCCCATGCCGTATAAAATTTTGTTAAGCCAGGCATGGTGGCACACGTTTGTAATCCCAGTACTTGGGAGGCTGAGACAGGAGGATCCGGGTTCGCAGCCAGCCTCAGCTACTTAGTGAGGCTCTCCGCAACTTAGTGAGGCCCTCCGCAACTTAGTGAGACCCTGTTTCAAAATAAAGAATAAAAATAGGGCTGGGGGTGTAGCCCGGAGATAGAATGCCCCTGGGTTCAATCCCTGGTACCACCAAAAAAATAAATAAAATAAAAAATTTTTTAAATACTGAGCTCTCTTCGTGCACTTTAAAAAGAACTTGTTATACAGAAATGCATTTTGAAGGCAATTCCTAAAGAGATAGCTCACTGTGTACAAATTATTTAACAGCAGTACAGACAGGCTTGCAAATGAAACCCTTCACAGTCCCACCAGGAGGAGTCCTACGCTCCGCTCCATGAAGCAGAGAAGGATGCTAAGCCAGCCCTCCCTCGTTGACGAGACGGTAAAGTGCTGAGGACTCCACCCAGGGGACCTGGCACATTCTAAACGTGGGAAAAGCTCTCCAGCTCCCCATTAACTCTGGGCTCTATCTCATCTCTCCTTTTGCTGTCTTACATCGTTATTAGATCTGCCGATCAAAGCTCAGCCTCACCTCCCCAACTCGCCCATGTAGTCCTTGAAGGCCAAGTTATGACCAACTCTCCTGTTAACTCTGGCCCCACACCACCTACGAGGTGCATAACCAGCAACAAGGTAGGACCACGTCCTGAGGGAAGCCGAGCCCTGGAGTCCAAAGGACCTGATATCACACCCTGGCCCTTATGACTCACAAAACCTCAGAGAAATCAGCACATTTTTAAAAAGGGGATAGTGATCATTCTGACCTTGAAGGATTGTTGTGTACACAATAGCTCTCACATAGGTAAGGCTTCGATAAGGTCACAGGTTATCATTATTAAAGGCTTAGTCAAGCCGGGCATGGTGGTGCACGCTTGTAATCCCTACTTGAGGGGCTGAGACAGGAGGATCGCAGGTTCACGGCCAGCCTCAGCAACGTGTGAGGTCCTCTGCAACTTAGTGAGACCATGTTTCAAAATAAAGAATAAAATAGGGCTGGGGCTATAGCTCGGAGGCAGAATGCCCCTGGGTTCCATCCCCAGTACCACAAAAAATAAGAAAGAAAGAAAGAAAGAAAGAAAGAAAGAAAGAAAGAAAGAAAGATGAAGGCGAAGAAGAAGAAAAGGAAGGAAGGAAGGAAGGAAGGAAGGAAGGAAGGAAGGAAGGAAGGAAGGAAGGAAGGGCTTAGTCAATAATTGGCCTACAGGGCTGAAAAAGAACATACAAAATACCCAAAGTCAAAATACCCAAATAGTGTTCAGATTAACTCCTCTGACTCATCCACCCTCCAAACCAACTAGAGAAGAAACCAATGAAATTGGGTGGTCCCTCACCAAGGAAGTTCTGCTGAGGACACTCAATAGGGAGCTTCATTGTATGTTGCGGGGGTACTGGGAACTGAACCCAGGGGGCTTCTACCTCTGGGCTATACCCCCAACCCTATGGTTTTTTTGTTTGTTTGTTTTGAAACAGGGTCTCACTAAGTTGCTGAGAGCCTTGCTAGGTTGCTGAGGCTAGCCTCGAACCTGAAATCCTCCTGTCTTAGCCTCCCTAGTAGTAGGAATACAGGCTTGGAGCCTCAGATATTTTTAATAAACCAGGAAAGCAGTAAGAAGAACCGGCCCATAAAGAGAGTAGCAAAGACACAAGGAGAAACCCAAACCCTGTCACTCATCTGCATGCAAAGTAAAGAACTGTACATTTGTTTCCTCTCGCATCACAGTGGGAAATACCAGCCTTGCCCCACAATTGAGTTATCTCCACATGTGGGTTATATAAACCAAATGTCCCAGAGCTAACTGTGCTATTGGGAGGAAAGAATAGCACATCATTGGCTTTCACCTGAAATGTTATAATACAGGCAGGTGCTGGTGAATATCTATAACTGGAAAAGGCTCCATAGATGTTAGTTGTTATTGTTTCAGAAGCAATCTTTATGGTCTCTGTCCAAGCAACAGGTTTATGTCCCAAGACGTCTCCAATACTAGGATTCTACACAATTTAGTTGATGTGTGGATGGTGGAGCCTGCAGGGGAAGATGAAGTTTGAACTCCTTGGGGAATTCTTGTGTGTGTGTGTGTGTGTGTGTGTGTGTGTGTGTGTGTGTGTTTTGCTGGGGATTGAGCCCAGGGGTGTTCTACCTCCAAGCTACACCCCTAGCCCTATTTTATTTTTTATGTGGAAACAGGGTTTCACTAAGTTTCTGAGGGTCTCACTAAGTTCCTGAGTTCCTGTAATCCTCCCATCTCAGCCTCCCAAATACTGGGATTACAGGTGCACACCACCATTCCAAGCTCCTTGGGAAATTCTTACTATGTTGGTAAGAGGAAAATCAAATGGATTTGAGGCATCACCAGAGTGTAGTCTTGTGAACATCTTGAAAATACCTGCTGCTCTGAATCCTACTCTCTTGGCCAGGATCAACTGAGCTCAGCATCCTTATTCCATGCAAGTGAGATAGGGAGAGAGGACATGTTAGAGAGGCAGACTACACCTGACCCTGAGCAGGGTCTAGAGATGGCAGGAGACCAGGGACACAGAGAGAGGCACTGAAATCACAGTAATGACCAGTAGGCAGAACAGGGAGGTTAGACCACAGAACAGGTGAGACACACCAGAACAGGGAGAAGGGTTGAAGAGTTGCCTGTTGATGCAGCTAGGCATGGGACACTGGCTTTTTCAGATGCTTGGGGCTGATTCACGTGTTGTGTGGTTTAACTCAAAAGCATCAGCCCTGAGATGGAACCTCAAGATGACCAAAGTGACCAACACAAAGGCAAGAAGGAAAGAGACCCTTCCTTTTTCTAGACCGTCACATCCTGGAGTCCCTTTTGGGGGCTCACATGGGAATCTGTGAGGTGAGATTGCGGGCATCAAGAGCATGGAGAATATTCAACAAGGAGTACCCAAGACGTGCTTTCATGAAAAACACAAGCGCCTGCAGTGTCATGGGCCTCTCTGTCTGACATGGTTGGCGACAGATGCATGAAAGATAACACTTGCCAGGATGATGTGTGTATGTATCCAGCATCTTGCAGCAGCACTTCAAGGGCAGAAGTGGCTTCTAAAAGCTCATGGGGGAAATGAACCACAAAGAAGGAAGCCCAGTGGAGGACAGGTGAGGGTTGGTTGCTTACGGTTTCGGTGTATTGGGAAACATTCAAATTACTACTCAGGGATAATATTTGTAAATGAGAAACTCTCAAAAGAAAATCAGCATTTTCTTTTGAAATATATATATATATATATATATAGATAGATAGATAGATAGATATTGATATTGATATTGATATATATATTGAACCCAGGGGCATTCTACCTCCAAGCTACACCCCCAACCCTTTTTTTATTTTGAGACAGGGTCTTGCTAAGTTGCTGAGGATCTCAATAAGTTGCTGAGGCTGGCCTCAAACCTCTGATCCTCCTGTTTCACCTTCAGTACTGGGATTATAGGCATGTGCCACCATGCCTGGTTTATTTTTTTATTTTTTATTTATTTTATTTATTTATTTTTGAAACAGGGTCTTGCTAAGTTACTGAGGCTGGCCTTGAACCTGCGATCCTCCTGTCTCAGGCTCCCAAGTACTGGGATTGCAGGCATGCACCACTGAGCCTGGCTGGAAACAACATTTATGATGGTTATAAAAGCATACTGAAATTGATTTTCAATATTTTAATTCTTTTCTTTGCCTTTTTGTTATTCTTTATTGCTGAGTAGAATTCCATTGTGTGTATTTCCCATAATTTTGTGATCCATTCATCTGTTGATGGACATCTAGGTTGGTTCCATAATTTGGCCACTGTGAATTGTGCTGCTATGAACATGGGTATGCATATATTACTGTTGTTTTCTAGTTTCAATCCCTTTGGTATGATACCCAGTAGTGGTAT
>PVJS01038772.1:0-19227 GCA_004027185.1 Glis glis
TGTGTGTGTGTGTGTGTGTGTGGTTTTGGGGATTGAGCCCAGAGGCAGTCTATCACCGAGCTACACCCCCAGCCCTATTTTTTTTTTCAGTACTGGGGATTGAACCCAGGGGCATTTTACCTCCGAGCTACACCCCAGCCCTATTTTTTATTCTTTATTTTGAAACTAAGTAGCTGAGGCTGGCCGTGAACCTGTGATCCTCCTGTCTCAGCCTCCCAAGTACTGAGATTACAAGGTGTGTACCACCACACCCGGCTTATTTTTATTTTTGAAACAAGGTCTTGCTAGGTTGTTGAGAGTCTCACTGCTTGCTGAGGCTGGCCTCAAACCTGCGATTCTCCTGTCTCAGCCTCCCAAGTACTGGGATTACAAGCATGTGCCACCACACCCGGCTATTTCCTCTTTGAATCAAGTTCCCCCTCAGTTCTGCCAGGAGAGCTTTTGCCAGTCAGTTTGCTGTACAGGCCTCCACTGGTCTCTTTGCTGCCCCTGATGCCGGCATGGTCCCCGGGTCCCTCTGTGTGGAAGTAGCCCCGGAGTCTGGCCCAGGCCTGTCCCGGAAAGTCTCTGGGCACGTGGCTGACTTGATGGGCGCCCAGGGTTCTTTGCACAAGTCCTGTGTTCTGTTTCAGGAACCTGGGAGAGAATGCCATCAGGTCGGTGCAGTTCGATGCCTTCGTGAGGATGAGGAACCTGAAGGAGCTGTAAGTACCTGGGCCCACAGCCTGGCTAACGCGGTAGGGACGCAGAGCACGGAGCCCGCCATTGCGCCAGGCTCACCTGTGTGGTAGCAGCCGCTGTTCACAGGTAGATATACATTAGGTTGTCCTTGAAAATACCCTGTGGGGCTTTCTCTGGATAATGATCGACAAACTCTATCTTAAAGTATGACACAGTAGCCAGGCAGTGACGCACACCTATACTCCTAATACCAGGGAGGCTGAGACAGAAGGATCAAAGGTTTGAGGCCAGCGTGTAGTAACTTAGTAAGACCCTGTATCAACATAACATAAGGGCTGGGGTAGTTCAGACTTAGAATGTCCCTGGGTTCAATCCCCGGTGCCAAAGTATAATAAAAATAAATAGGGCTGGGGGTGTAGCTCAGTGATAGAACACGCTGGGTCTATCCCCAGTACCACCAAAAAAAAAAAAAAAGTGACACAGTAACTATTTTGGACTTGTGGGCCACAGGTCTCTGTCCTGATGACTTGGCTGTGTTGTTACAGTGAAAGCAGCAATAAGTAATCCGTCACCGAGTGGGCGTGGCTGAGCGCCATTGACTCAGTATTGACAGAAGCAGGCCTGCACGCTGCTGTGTGTGACGTGGTGTGAAATAAACTCTTCCATAAACTGATAATCGCCCCGTTAGTTACATCAGGGCCACGTTTGCACCCTCAGGTTTGCTGCACGTCACGGGCCTGCAGTGCAGGGGCTGGCGGGGAGCGAGGCGGCGGTGGCTCCCTCAGGTGCAGGCGGGATGTTGGAAGTACAAAAGATTTTGAGAGACAGGGAAAGAAGGAGGAGAGATAAGATTTTCCTAGCCAGGCATGGTGGTGCACTCCTGTAATCCCAGTACTTGAGAGGCTGAGACAGGAGGATCGCAGGTTCAAGGACAGCTTCAGCAAGTTTTGAGACTCATCAACCTAGTGAGACCCAGTTTCCAAACAAAAAATAAAATAGGGCTGGGGTATAGCCCGGAGGTAGAATGCCCCTGGGGTTCCATCCCCAGTAACACACACACACACACACACACACACACACACACACACACACACACACACGATTTTCCTTTTGGACTCATGAGACTCTTTTTTAGTTGGGGAGAACCAGACCCTTCCAGAAGCTTGGATTCCGTCCCCAAACAGATCACACAAAGCCAGCTCCTCTGCCTGGTTCTGGAGGCTGCGCTCCATCCTCCTGCCTCGGCCCGCTTCTCTGATGGGAGAACTCGGTGCCTCCGCCGGGTCACTTTCCTCCCCGTGCCATCGAGCGGGTTGAGCAGCGCGCTTAGTCATGCTCTGGGTAAATTGGCACGAGCGACGATGAGAACCGCACTTGGAGTTGGAATCGTGAAATGCACCATATAAGCTAGTGCAGCGCGGGCTGCTGCAGGCCGAGGCGGTGCCTGCTGGCCCCGAGGAGGGGCATGCCGAGAGAGGAGACAGGCGCTCGCGACCGCCTTCCCACGGCCTTCCTGCCCGGCTCAGCCCCACCCTGGCCTCTTGGCCTCCGACTCTGGCTCAGGGGCCTGCTCTCCCGGTACGGCTCTCGCCGGGCCTGCCCTCCTCTGTGAGGTGGGCTGCGCTGTGGAGGAAGGGGGATCCTCAGAGGGCCACGCCCCACGGATACGCTGCGTGGGGTGCAGGCCTAACCCTTTTCACACACGTCTGACCAAAGACACAGGCCAGATTAGTTTCCCCCAATTCGTCCTTATCCCCACGTAAGTGTGACGCCCCATCTCTTCTTCCATCTTTCCTGTGTAACGCCCAGGCTGCCCTGCTCCGCCACACAGACGTGCCCTCTTGGTTGGGAGCTGCAGGCGCTGGGGACAGTGGCGGGGACTTCCTTCAGGCTCAGCAGGCCGAGGTCCCCAGCGCCTGGCGCAGCCACCGCCAGCACTCACCGCTGTGGTGCCCATTTCCCATGTGCGCAATGGAGTCTCTGCGCAACTGCCCAACAAATAAAAATTCAAATGCTCAGCGGGGCGTGGTGGCACACGCTTGTAATCCCAGTCCTTGGGAGGCTGAGACAGGAGGATCACAGGTTCGAGGCCAGCCTCAGCTACTTAGTGAGGCCCTCCGCAACTTAGTGAGACCCTATTTAAAAATAAAGAATAAAAAAAATAGGGCCGGGGGTGTAGCTCGGAGGTAGAATGCCCCTGGGTTCAATCCCCAGTACTGCAAAAAAAAAAAAAAATGCAAATGCAGCATCCCCATTATAATGGCTTTGAGATAAATCATTTCAGTCTTTAGAAAAACACTTTCCAAAAATATTTTATTTACTTTTCTCATTCTGGGGATTGAACCCCAAGGCGCTCTACCACTGAGCTACACCCTTAGCCCTTATTATTTTTTATTTTGAAACAGGATCTTGCTAAATCTCCACGCTGGCCTCAAGCCTGCGATCCTCCTGTCTCAGCCTCCCCAGTGCTTGGGTGATAGGTGTGCACCACTGCACACGGCTCCCACAGTTCTTTTAGTAAGTTAGGATGCACTGCTCGCCTGGCAGGCGGGAACAGGAGGGAAGGGTAGAGTGTGCTTAGGAGTCAGCCCCGGCCGCAGTTCACTCTCCCTCGCTGTTTACTAGTTTGACAGTTTCTATGCTCGGTAGAAGGCCAGAGTGAAATAGAAAACAGAAAGCCAGGCCCCACGTTGGCTGTGCTGGTTCTGGTGACCATGGAGGAGGCTGGGGGAGGAGGCTGTTGCTAGGCTACTGGCCAAACCACGTGTTTGGCATTTCTAAGCATACGGTGCCCCTTCTTGGCACTGAGCGCCCGGGACTGTTCATGACCGGGAGGCCCGCGTGCTCTCTGCCTCCGCCTTCCCTGGTGGAGGCCGCGTCCCCCTCCAGCTCCGGCCTCGAGGTCTCCCAGGACCAGGGCAGCTCACCCCGCGGGGTGACTTATCTGGGCGTGAGTCTTCAGGAAGGAATGTCCATTCCGATGGCCGTTCTGATTTCTGTTTGAAAAGCTTACCCTCAGTTGCTGAGAAATGAAAAAGAAAATATTCTGTGTTTTGGTTGGAGGCTCACAAAACCCAGCATTCTCGTGCTCTCTGGCAGCGGCAGTGAACTCACACGCGCTATTTAGGGAGTGGAGCGTGTTCTGCTGGCCCCTCGACGTGCTGGCGTCGAGAGAAACAGAGAGGCACACTGGTGCGGCTGCGTGTGGAAGAAAGCACGCAGTGTGCGGGAGCAGTGTGCACGCCTGTCATCCCAGTGCTTGGGAGGCTGAGACGGGAGGATCGCAGGTTCGACGCCAGCCTCAGCCACTTAGACCGTTTCAAAATAAAAAACGTGTTGTGGGCATAGCTCGGAGGTAGAATGCCCTGGGTTCAATCCCCAGTACCTCCCACCCCTAATGCAGCTTTGCCAGATGAAAGACAAACCACCATGAAGGAAAGGATTCCTTAGAACTCGTTACCGGCTTCAGATCCAAGACTAGGGCTGAGTGTGGAAGTTGATCAGGAAAGTGGAAAACCAGAGAACGGACAGCCCGCGCCACTGCCGGGTGTCCCAGGGCCCAGAGAGATGAGAAGGCGTCCCTGGGGACCTGTAGAAGTGCAAAACCAGAGAAGGGACAGCCCGCGCCACCGTCGGGTGTCCCAGGGCCCAGAGAGATGAGAAGGCGTCCCTGCATCGCCCGGAGCGTGTCAGAGGCGGGCTCTCGGCTCCCCTGCGCCTGGTGCGGACCTGCAGCGGCCGCGGGAGGAGCCATGAGCGGCGGCAGCTCCGGGCCGCGCGCTGGCGTGGGCGTCAAGGCCGAGGGCGCCCTCCCACGGCCACGCGCCAAGTGGCCACGTGCTTGTCTTCCAGCCACATCAGCAGCGACAGCTTCCTGTGCGACTGCCAGCTGAAGTGGTTGCCCCCGTGGCTGGCGGGCAGGATGCTGCAGGCCTCCGTGACAGCCACCTGCGCCCACCCGGAGTCCCTGAAGGGCCACAGCATCTTCTCGGTGCCACCAGAGAACTTCGTGTGTGGTAAGACCGGCTTGGAGGTCTTTGTCACGACGGGGAGGAGGCTGGGAGGAGGGTGGTTGCGGAGTGACTGCTGCGCCAGGGACCTCAGCGGAGGTTTCACCAGGGAGCAGAGTGGGCCCTCTCCAGCGGAGTCACCGTCACAGGAAGGCAGTGTCGTGTTTCAGAAGGGCTTGGGCTGGGTGCTGGGAGTCGCAGGTGGGCGGTGGGGCCTTTCTGTGCATTTCTTTCCAGCCTTAAGAACAAGAGGTTAAGCACATGGAGGACCGCTTAGGAGAATGGCCCCTAGTAAAAATGGCCCCTCCGCATGGCCGTGCATGCTGGCTGTTTCTCCACACCCCTGAAACCTGCACTGGGAGCTTGCGATCCCTTCTCCCTCTGTTTGCCGGGATGTAGCTCTCTCCATGTTTTGGACCAGGGGTGCTCAGGACCCTAGGTGCCGGGCAGCTGGAGTACACGTGGCCGTAGGCACCTTGGACAGGAGTGGCATGGTCCCGCAGCCCGGAAGGGAGTCAGGGCGCCACAGGAGCTTCGGGTTGGTGGCGGTGTTTGCTCCGGGCAGGGATGCCCACGTGGCCTGACTGGAACTGCTGGGCCCGTGTGCACCCCTCCTGCCCGTCTTCGCTGGTCTCCCAGGACTCTGGCTGGGATGACAGGTGTTCACCACTGCACCTAGCTTTTTATTTTTTTTTTCCCATCTGGGGTAAAGTGTTGTCTTCCACCATTAAGTATATTAACTGTGGTATATTAAGTATACCACAGTTAAGTATACCATGTATAAGTTAATATACACTAAGTATATTAACTTTCCTAGATTATCTTTGTGAAGTTAAAGATGTTTCCTTCTATCCCTAGTTTCGTGTTTTTACCATAAAATGGTGTTGGATTCTGTCAAATGTCTGTGTGTCTATGGTAATAACATTTTTTTCCTCTCTTATTGATATGGTATATTACGTTGACTGCTACATGTTAAACCAACCTTGCTTTCCTGGGATCAACCAAACTTGATTATAATATGTAATCCTTTTTATATGTTGTGGGATTCAGTTTGCTAGTATTTTTGTTGAAGATTTTTGCATCTATCCTTGTAAAAGATACTGTTCAGTAGGTTTTGTGTGAGTGATGTTTTTCTCGGGCTCCATAGAATGAGTTGGAAAGCACTCCCTCCTCGTCTAGTTTTGCAAGGGTTTGTGAAGGACTGGTGATAACTTTAAATGTTTGGTAGAATTCACTAATATAGCCACTTGGTTTTGGGCTTTTCTTTTTAGAAAGTTTTAACGCTTTGAATCTCTTTACTTGTTAATGTCTATTCAGAATTTGTTTCTTCTTGAGTCCGTTGTAGGAGTTGGTGCATTTTGGCCAGGCTGTCTGGTTCACCGGCATGCGGCTGTTATGGTGTCCCGTTGCTCTTAGCTGCTGTAAACCCCATAGTGCTGTGCCCTTTCAGTAATCTGAGCCTCGCCCACTAATCTAGCTAAAGGTTTTTCAATTTTGTTCATATTTTCAAAGAACCAGCTTCTGCTTTCGATGATTTTCTCTTATTTTCCTATTCTCTCTCATTCATTTCTCCTCGAATCTTTATTAGTTCCTTCTTTGTTGCTTGCTCGGGGTGTAGTCTGTTCTTCTCTTAAGTAAAAAGCTGGATTTTTAATTTTAGATCTTTGTATTAGGCATGTACAGCTCTGAATGTGTACGCGCTGTTTCAGCTGCAGCTTCCGAGTCTTTCAAGACTGAGTTTTTCTTTTCATTCAACTTAAAGTATTTTCTAATTTCCCCTGTGATTTCTTCTTTGCTCTATAGGAGTGCACTGTTTAGTTTCAAGTTACTTTACAAATACTTTTTCACTATTATTAAACTTGTTGTCTGTCAGAAAAGGAAATTTGTATGATTTCCATGGTTTAAAATTTATTGAGACCTGTTTTTGCTCACTTTCCGTATTGAGATATAGCCATTCTCTTGAATCAATACTCTATGGATTGTTGTAGAATTTTGTTTTCCAGAAGTCTAAAAAAGTTGATTTTGACCATTCTTTTGTGTGTGTGTGTGTGTGTGTGTGTGTGTGTGTGGTACTGAGGATTGAACCCAGGGGTGTTCTACCTCCGAGCTCCACCCCCAGCCCTATTTTTTATTTCTTTATTTTGAAACAGGGTCTCACTAAGTTGCAGAGGGCCTCACTAAGTAGCTGAGGCTGGCTGCGAACCTGGATCCTCCTGTCTCAGCCTCCCAAGTACTGGGATTACAAGCATGCGCCACCACGCCCGGCTGATTTTGGCCGTTCCTATGGGTGTTTTCGCCGTCGTAGGGAGGTGCAGGTTTCTGGCCTCCTGCCATTCTGGAAGGGCATCACCCACAGTCCTTATGGAGTGGGGGGCAGGCAGCCATGACTGCTGGTGCTGTGTGTTCAGAAAAGTAGGCGGGTAGAGCTGGGGCGGTCGGCTCAAGGAAACCACAGTGGTTTGATGACCGTGCTGGTGGGTTGATATCTAGCCAAGGCCTGGGTGAGGCCTGTCACCGTGGTGTCGCTCTTAGTGGCTGGTGTTGCTGCTGGTCCCCGCCCAGCGCCCCAGCCCTCTGCTGTTAGGAGCAGCCTCGCCTTACTGACAGCCCCTCTCCCCAGATGACTTCCCCAAGCCGCAAATCGTCACCCAGCCCGAGACGACGGTGGCGGTCGTGGGCAAGGATGTCCGGCTCACGTGCTCGGCGGCCAGCAGCAGCAGCTCCCCCATGACCTTTGCCTGGAAGAAGGACAACGAGGTCCTGGCCAACGCGGACATGGAGAACTTCGCACACGTGCGCGCGCAGGACGGGGAGGTGATGGAGTACACCACCACCCTGCACCTCCGGCGCGTCACCTTCGGGCACGAGGGCCGCTACCAGTGCGTGGTCACCAATCACTTCGGCTCCGCCTACTCGCTCAAGGCCCGGCTCACAGTGAACGGTAGGGCCTCTGCGTGTGCACTCCCACCCACACCGCGCCCTGGGGCAGGAGGACAGGCAGACACACGCTCCCCCCAAGCTGTCACTAAGTCACCTTGCCCCACGACAAGTGGTGCAGATTGAAGCGTCATTCTTTTTGATTTTGGGTGACTTAAAACATCTAGTTAGCTGGGCGTGGTGGCGCACGCTTGTCATCCCAGTACTTGGAAGGCTGAGACAGGAGGATCTGGGTTCGCGGCCAGCCTCAGCTACTTAGTGAGGCCCTCTGCAACTTAGTGAGACCCTGTTTCAAAATAAAGAATAAAAAATAGGGCTGGGGATGTAGCTCGGAGGTAGAACGCCCCTGGGTTCAATCCCCGGTACCGCAAAAAAAAAAAAAAAAATCTAGTTATGTCAAATTAAATTGTAGAGGTTTTTTTGGTTTTGTTTTTTGGTTTTGGGGGGTGTACTGGGGATCGAACCCAGGTGAGCTCTATCTCTGAGCTACACCCCCAGCCCATTTTATCTTTTGAGACAGGGCCTTACTAAGTTACCACATGCAGTCCTCAAACTTGCAATCCTCCTCTTGGCCTCCCAAGTACTGGGATCACAGGTGTGCCACCTTAAGTCTAGCATTTTTATCTCTTTATTGTGCTCCACAACCACGAGGTCTTTCCGTAGTCTGGGCATCCCTGGTGCTAGGGCAGCTGCGCCCTGGCATGGACGGCACAGCTGTGGAGCCAGAGGAGAGCAGGGTGGTGGCCCGGGCGACAGCAGCGCCCAGCAGTGACGAGCATCCAGCCCTGCAGCCTGTCCCCTAGCTCTGCAGGACTGCTGTCGTGCCAGGGGTTGATAGTAGCGCCCTCTCGCACCCCGGGACTTCCCCGAGGTTTTCCTGGTCTGCAGCGGCCACAGGACGGCTGCTCCTCGCAGCCTCCCCTGCAGCTGCACCTAGGTGGAGCGCCCTTCTGTTCCCAGGCGCTCCCGGGGGCTAATTAAGACAGGCCTGCCTCCGGGTGCCCGTGGAGGCCGATTCCACACGGGACATGGCGGGCGGCTGGTCCATCCGTAGCTGCCCCGTGGAGGTGGTGTGGCCAGCCCCGGGTGCAGCCGTCTGCGTGTGGAGACGCGGCCTGGAAGCCCAGGCTGCAGCCGAGGCCGGGCCGGGGTGGGCTGGCGAGGGTGCATGGGTGCGTGGGTCCCAGTCCCACACCTGCGCCGTGTGCCCGCATTCCAGTGTTGCCGTCCTTCACCAAGATGCCCCACGACATCGCCATCCGGACCGGCACCATGGCGCGACTTGAGTGCGCAGCGACCGGCCACCCGAACCCCCAGATTGCCTGGCGGAAGGACGGGGGCACGGACTTCCCCGCCGCGCGCGAGCGACGCATGCACGTCATGCCCGACGACGACGTGTTCTTCATCACAGACGTCAAAGTGGACGACATGGGCGTGTACAGCTGCACCGCCCAGAACTCGGCCGGCTCGGTCTCCGCCAACGCCACCCTGACCGTCCTAGGTTGGCCACTGACGCCCCGTGTGTGTGCGCATGAGCATGTGCGCGAATGTGTGTGCGTGTGGTTCTTAGCTATCACAGACCCCCGCAGCTAAAGTGATCAGACTGCTTTGTGTGCGTGTGTGTGTGTGTGTGTGTGTGTGTGTGTGTGTGTGTATATCTTACCTTGTTTGAGGTTTGGGGCTGTTTTCTAAGATTTCTCTTGACCAATTGGTCCTATCTCTTGAAAAAAAATTGATGGCCAAAGACATAAAGAGCCTCGACCACACTGAGGTGCGACAGCGCAGGACAGGTGCGGTCTTGGTCAAGAGCGACCCGGGCTGTCCTGGGAGCAGGGCGCCTCTTCCTTCTCCGTGGAAGCCGCCCCCACAATGGCGGAGGCCGACGTGGTGGAGGGCTCTGTAAAGCTCACCGGCCCTTGGGCGTTCAGGTGACAGGTGGGCGCGCCCCTTGCCCTGGCCGCAGAGCTGATGCACTGTCGCCGCTGGCTTCTTTCAGAAACCCCATCCCTGGTGGTGCCCCTGGAAGATCGCGTGGTGTCGGTGGGGGAAACGGTGGCCCTGCAGTGCAAAGCGACCGGGAGCCCCTCCCCCCGCATCACCTGGCTCAAGGGGAACCGGCCGCTGAGCCTCACCGAGCGGCACCACTTCACCCCCGGCAACCAGCTGCTGGTGGTGCAGAACGTGGTGGCGGAGGACGCGGGCCAGTACACCTGCGAGATGTCCAACACGCTGGGCACGGAGCGGGCCCACAGCCAGCTGCGCATCCTGCCTGCGCCCGGCTGCAGGAAGGACGGGACCACCGTGGGCGTCTTCACCATCGCCGTGGTGTGCAGCGTCGTCCTGACGTCGCTGGTCTGGGTGTGCATCATCTACCAGACCAGGAAGAGGAGCGAGGAGTACAGCGTCACCAACACGGGTAGGCGCGGCGGGTGTGCAGGGAGGAGCCCTGGCCCAGGAACTTGGCCTGCTCAGAACAGAAGCTGGGGCTGTGGCACCTCGTTAACTTTAGGGACATAACGCGGAACGTGAAGGCATTCCCGTGGTCTCCTCGGGCTGACCCGCAGCCCTGGCGCACTCTTCATACCCTGGCAGAAAGGAGGCCTCTGGGCGCGCTGATCCACGCGGGCTTTGCGCAGCCCTGCTGGCTGTTGTTGGAGGATCCTGGTTTGGGGCTTGATGACGAATGTGTCACATTTGTCGTCACCGCGACCCTGGTATTGGTCTTCTCTCCTTGCAGATGAAACCATCGTGCCTCCGGATGTTCCAAGCTACCTCTCTTCTCAGGGGACCCTCTCGGACCGGCAGGAGACTGTGGTCAGGACTGAGGGCGGCCCTCAGGCCAACGGGCACATTGAGAGCAACGGTACGGCCTCCGTGACAGGGAGCAGAGGGCTCAGTGACTCCCCGGTGGCAGCGTGGCCTCCAGCCCCTCCCCACAAGTGCCTGGCATTGGATGGGCGCGGTGGGGGAACGAGGCATGGCCGACGCCTGCCCTGGAGTTGCTTTGGACTGGGCCTGTGCAAGTTCTGCAGAGGTTTTAACTTCCTGTCCATCAGGAGGTCACCACCTGGGGTAGGGCTAAGTCCCCGGATAGGATAAGGTAGGAATTCCAGAACACAGAGCTGTGAGGGACATTCCAGGTCCTGAAAGTGACCCACTGCTTGTCCTGGTCGACCTCTGGGTTTGTGGGTCCAACCAACCAGAGTGAAGATATTCCGGGGAAAACAGTGCATCTTAGTGAACGTGTGGACTTTGTTCTTGTCAACTGTTCCCTAAACAGTGCAGCAGAACAACTCTTCACACAGTAGTGTATCTTATTAGGTATTAATAATCTAGAAACAATTTAAAGTACACAGGAGGATGTACACGGGTTATACACAAGTGCCGCGTCACTCCATGCGCAGGACGGGGGCCTGCCTGCAGGTTGCCGCCCACTGGGCCCTGGGGCCAGCGCCTCGTGGACAGCCCGGGCTGACAGCGGAGGGAGGGCGGGAAGCTCCGGGGGTGACGCCTTGCCTGGGTGTTGGAGATCGCACGCCTGCTCCTTGCTGGGCTTCTTGCTGGGCAGAGCTGCTCCCCGCCATACGCACATTACACAAAAGCCTGTTGTCGCAGCGGCCTCGCCCCTGTCCACAGGCCTGGGACACGCACAATAGTGGCTAACCATGGGGACTCTTGCAGGTGTCTGTCTGAGAGACGCCAGCCTCTCTCCGGAGGTGGACCTTCACGGCGTCGCGTGCAGGCAGCCCAAGCTCTGCGTTGGATTCAGTAAAGAGCCCTGGAGGGTGACAGAGCGAGCCGGCGGGGCCCCTGGGCCACACAAGACGGGTAGGGGATGTTTTCGTCAGGAGCAGTAGTCTGTGCCAGTGCTGCTGGTGCTCAGGAGAAATGGGGAGCCCTGCCTGGTTCCCTTTAATTCCAGAAGAGCATTTCTCTTAGATAAACCTATGATGTGGTAAGCCCGAGCATGAATTTTCTAGAATTATAAGCAATTTAAGGGGCAAGGCCCAAACAAAATGGCATTTTGGCGGGTTTTCATGGGCTGTTTTGAGGCTCAATTTCTCATTGTTCAGAAGCCCCTCACCCCGCACAGAACCTAATTAAAAAGTTTTTTGACAGCTGGGCGTGGTGGCGCACACTTGTAATCCCAGCACTTGGGAGGCTGAGACTGGAGGATCCAGGTTTACGGCCAGCCTCAGCTACTTAGTGTGGCCCTCCGCAACTTCGTGAGACCCGGTTTCAAAATAAAGTATAAAAAATAGGGCCGGGGGTGTAGGTCAGAGGTAGAACACCCCTGGGTTCAATCCCCGGTACCACAATAAAAGTTTTTTGACCACGTTCTGAGTACAAAATTAACTTGCTCTCGACCCCGCAGCAAGGAAGAGCCCTGGCTTGCCGTGTGCCCTGTCCCTTGTCTGAGCACACTGGGGAGGGAGGGGTTCACACAGGTGACCTAGTCAGGCCCCGCCGCGGTGGGGGAGGCTGGCGCCTTTCCTGACGGCCTTGGCTCTGTCCTCAGGACCCAGCGGCCCTCTCACGACGTGCAGTGATGGCGACACTGAAGTGGACAGTGACTCCAAGGCGCCAGCCCTCCACCCACAGCCCCTGTCCAGGGACAGCACGCAGCCCAGTCCGCCAGGAGGTCCGGAGCCCAGCCGGAGGCCCCGGGCACGTTCTCCACAGCACCCTCGCGGGGGGTCCCTCCACCCCAGCAACCACGACAGAATGCCGGCGGCCTTGAAGCAGCAGCCAGTGGCGTCCCCAGATGGAAAAGGTAACCGAGTCCTGTGGCGACTCCGGCAGGCGTGGGGGAGCCGCAGAGGCGGGACTGGACGCTGACGCCTCTGTCCCCTCCCGCAGGGGGCGCCGTGTGGACTGTGGCCGGGCTGCACGAACTGGACTCCACAGACCTGCAGCCGCCATCCACATCGCCTTCAGGCCACGCGGAGCTCCCGGATGCCCCCTCGGGCTTCCCCGCCGCCCCCAGCGAGGCCCAGCACCTGCTCGTCTCCAACGGCCACCTCCCCAAGGCGCGCGACTCCAGTCCCCAGTCCACGCCGCTGACGGGACAGCCCCCCGGGAAGCGGAGGGGACCGCTGCTGCTGGCCCTGAAAAGCTAGGCTTTGTCTACCTCAGCTCGTCCCAGTGTCCACAGGAGGAGGCAGGAGGCGGCGAGGGAGCCCGGGGCCGGCGACACTCGTCTGGACAGAGCGCTCCCCTCCGTGCCGAGCGCCGGGCAGAGGACCCGATCTGGAGCACAGACACTCAAGAGGCTATTTGTACAAAAGGCAGAAAAAGAAAAGTATTTGATACCATTGTACATAAGAGTTTTCAGAGATTTCATATATATTATATATCTTTTACAGAGGCTATTTTAATCTTTAGTGCATGGTTAACAAAAGAATTATACAATTTTGACAATATTATTTTTTCATATCAGGTTGCTAATTTCAAGGGGGGTCGGGAATAGTTCTGGTGCCTTAATGTGTGGCTGCAGTGGAGGTGAAGCCACATTTGTCTGGGCGCCCCGGTGGGCCGGGGGAGGGGACGGCGGCTGTGTGCGCCCGGTGGCCCTGGGCTCCGGGGACACGCGTGTGTGCGGCCGCTCCTGCAGCACCAAGGCACGCACAGCCGCCCTCGCCTTGCGCGGAGACGTTTCCTCACAGGTGTGAGTTTTTCTTTGAGGAGGAAGGTTGCTGATCCGCCTGGAGCAGGGGTCAGAACAGCGGGCAGTGCTCCTCTTCCTTCTCTCCATGAAGCTCACTTTATGATAACAGCAAATGTGGTCCTGTCTGCACCCGAGCCGTCAGTTGAGGTTTCTCATTAAGGCGAAGGCTGCTGGGGTTGGTACCTGTGGATCTTTGATTTTTAATTCTGTCAACAGAATATGACATTGGGGGATGAAAAGGATCAAGTTCACACATTCAGGGCTAGCTTATTTCTACTGAGGAGCCAGAGCAGGCCTGTCCCCTCCCTCCCCGACGGAAGCGGGCCCTAGGCCTGGGCATGTTTGCACTTTTGAGACCTGTAGCTAACCATCCTGTGAGTGCCAATTCACTAAAAATTACATTGAAATAAGGTCCTTAAAATCTCAGAAAGTAGGTTCCTTTAGCCAGAAGGGCTGAAGGGAGACACTAACGGTCACCTGTGTCCAATCTTCCTGTCAGAGGTCACCACTGTTCAGAAGGTAAGCACATTTAGAATCCTGTTCTCAATAGTTAACTGATTGTTACTTCCACAAAATATGTGAATTTGCTGCTTCTGAGAGGCAATGTGAAAGAGGAAGTATTACTTTTATGTACAAAGTTATTTATTTATAGAAAATTTGGTACAATGTACATTGAAAACCATGTAAAATATTGAAGTGTCTAACAAATGGCATTGAAGTGTCTTTAATAAAGGTTCATTTATAGATGTGAAGCGTCTGGCTGGAGTCATTCCTCTACATACCTACCCAGCATTTCCTCATCTCATTTAATTCCAGTTTCCCTTATAAATGCAATCATTCTGCTTTTAATTCCCCCCCCCAAAAAAAAGGGAAAAAAAACTTAGGCAAAGCAAGATCATGTACTATTGCTCCAGGGTAGACACAACACAGCTAGATTCCTGAGATTTCTCTCTGCATTTGGAGACACCTGGAGCTTGTTAGTCAAGCCCTAAGACCCCAAAGCATGACGGCCTTTCCACCGCATCTGTCCTGCTTCCAATCCCGAGCTCGGGACTGGGGGCGACAGCCCACCTCCCTCGCCTGGGCGGGAGGACGGGAGCCTTCCCGAGCGCCTGCCGCGCCCCTGCCCCAAAGCCACTGGGGCCACCTTGTCACTGGAGCCGCGGCTGCTGGCTTGCACACACGTCTGTAAATTAATACAATCACGTGGTTTTCGAGGTGAAACCTGAGGGTAATTAAAAACAGCAGCCTGGTTACAAGAAAGAATGCTTGCTATGCACCTGCAGCTCGTTCTTTTTAAACAAAGCTATAACCTTACACAATAGGAATTAACCCAAGGGGGAGTCGCCCACATGCGCGACTCCTGCCCCAGCCGCCTTCCTTCCCCACCCAACCCTTCTCAACCCGCAGCCTCGGTGCTGACGCCACGTCAGGTGGCCGGAAATGAAAGATCAGGAACAGAGGAAAACAGAGCTCCGAGGGCCTGGGCGCTGCCACGTTTATTGAGAGGCTGAGCCATTGTCCGAGTCCCCTGTGGACAGTTTCTCTTGCTGTACAGGCCGGTGGCTGACCGTGGGTGGCTGCGCGGCGGCACTGGACAGCGCTGGTCCCGCGGCTCGGCCGCTCACCCAAGGCGGCCCTCCTCACGGCCCTTCTTTCAAAGCGCAGACATGGCGCCTCAGGGACGAGCTGTGCCCGCTGCCGACAGCAAGCTGCGGGTCTGGTCGTAAGCACCCAGGAAGATGAACCCTCCCAGGCTGATGGCTGCCACTCGAGGGACGAGGCCTGCAAACAACCTGGGGCAGAGAAGATTAAGGAAACGTGTCAACCATGGTTGACCCACAGCTCCTCAGCTCAACACGTGTCACCGAGCCCTACGCGGCACTCGAAACAGCACTATGTCGCACCCCACGGAGCCTCGGGAGCTGCGCAAGGCGGCCTGGCCCAGAACCACACAGCTAAGGCAGGTGACGAGTGTCCTGCTGCCGCGGTGCTCTTCCAGATGAGAAAATCGACTTCCTAGCCGGGCGTGGTGGCACACGCCTGTAACCTCAGTACTTGGGAGGCTGAGAAAGGAGGATCGCAGGTTCGAGGACAGCCTTAGCAATTTACTGAGACCCCATTTCCAAATAAAAAAGAATAAAATCGAGAGCTAGGTGTGGTGGCGCACACCTGTAATCCCAGTACTTGGGAGGCTGAGACAGGAGGATCGCAGGTTCGAGGCCAGGCTCAGCAAGTAGTGAAACTCTCATCAACCTAGTGAGACCCTGTTTCCAAATAAAAATAAAATAGGGCTGTGGTGTAGCTCAGAGGTAGAATGATCCTGGATTCAATCCCCAGCACCAAAAAATAAAAATCAACTTTAAAAAGGAGCCAAGGTCCAGGGAGGGCAGGTGTTCCCAAGACAAGGCTCCCGCAGCGACTCACGTGCCACTGTGCTCAGAGACCTGCCTGCGGAACCGCCCCACAGATGCCTGGTTCTTTTCCAGTCTAATTTCAGAGTGAGAGGCCTGAGGGCCGGGGGGAGGCACCCCTACACTCAGCCAGTCCCCAGGCGCCACGGGAGGCCCGGCACCCCCAAGGCGGGCCGTGGACAGTCCACGTAAGAACAATGGCGCGGGGAGTCACAGCCGCACACAGGTCCCTCTTCAACAACGCACTCTGTGGTGTCACTATTGAGAAAGAAAAGCTGCAGATAGACGCCCCTTGTCTGGTTACAGCTGTCATGGCGTCTAAACACAGCTGACCGGGCAGCTACAGGACGAGGCAGGACAGCGCCAGCAGAAAGAATTCACAGCGCGGGTTCTAAAGCGCCAGCTCCACAGGCTCCGCGCGTGTGAACCAGAGGGCGGCCACGGCTGGAGCGCTGCTTCCCGTGCCGGGCAGGGCAGGAGCCTGCCCGCCGTATTTCTAGTGTCTCAGCCTTTTACCAAACGGAGCACTTCCATACGCAGAAAAACCAAGTTAGAAGATCAGAACTGGCGGGTGCGCAAGGGTTCTCGCCCTGGTGACAGACCTGGTGACAGCCCCGGTGCAGGGTAGCAGGCAGAAGCTGTGCACGCTGAAGACACGGGGCTCCCACGGCAAGCCCGGTGTGGCAGAGCGGGAAGGGCAAGGCCGGCCAGCCTCCCCTCTGCCGTGGCACTCAGCCCCTCTGAGGAAAAGGAGACTCCTGTGGAGCTAACTCAGGATTTAAATCATTATCTAAGTACTAAACATTAAAAAAGAGCCTCTTTTTCCTGCCTGGAAATAATCATGAAAACACTACAGAAACCAAAATACACTTAAAACAAAATACACTTATTAAGGACCAAGGTTTGCCGCCCCGCCAGGCACATGGTTTTGCGTGAGGTGGCAGGAGAGGGCAAAGCTCATGAATTACCGCTTCGGAGGCCGCCATCCTGGTCGTGCCCCACAGACAAGGGAGAGACCGAGCTGTCGGGGACGCCGGCCACCACGCCCACCCTGCCGCCCTCCCCCCCGGCCAGCGTCCGTGTCTCACACCCGCCATGCATTTGGCTTCGGCCGCTAGGCAGCTCGGCTGGGCCAGGGCCGGATGGAAGCGGTGATGGTTTCGAGGGATGACAGTTGAACGAGTGACATAACCGCAGCCTGTAAGTCTAGTGATGTGAACGGTGAGCGCCAACCAGACTCCGAGGCCAAGACTCATGACGGGGAGGCCGGGTCATGGGACCACGTGGCCGATGCCACACAGCAGCAGGGCTACGGCACGGAGGGCGTCAAGAACGGGACCGTCGGTGGACGGAAGAGGAGGCAGGCGACTGGGCTGAATGGGCATGTCGACTATCCAGGGGGAAACATGCTCAGAACATGTCCCCTGTGAGCCCACAGGGACAGGCAGTGGCCACTCCGAGCACACCGAGAGGGAGTACTGCTCACCCAGGCAGGGCAGGGGCTGCTGGGAGGGGCGGGTATGGTCGGCTTGACGTGGGGGGGACAGAGATGGAGACAGCGGTTGCTTTGTGCCTGCAGACCCCACAGCTGGAGCTCAGCCACGTTAAGGCTGAAACGGCCAGGACTGTTGTTGAGAACAGCTGCCCAGGAGTGGGGGAATTTTTGTTTATTTGGGGGTTTTTTGGTCAATTACTTGTGTATCCTATTAATAAGGAGGCTGACTGAAACAGGTGCATCTTAAATAACAACCTCTAGCCAGGCGTGGTGGTGCACACCTGTAGTCTCAGTACTTGGGAGGGTGAGACAGGAGGATTGCAGGTTTGAGGACAGTCTTAGCAACTTAGTGAGACCCTGTTTCAAAATAAAAAATAAAAAGGGCTGGGGGTGTAGCTTGGAGGTAAAATGCTCCTGGGTGCAATCCCCAGTACCACAAAACAAAGCGCACAGCCCACAGCTCACAGCCTGGCGTGCTCGGCTCAGGACGGCCCCGCGCACACTCGGGAGAGCAGAGGCTGCCGGGACAGGAGGACAAGCAAAACGCCAAAGGACCTTCTCAGGCTGAAACTGGGGACAGGGAGCAGGGACGGGCTGTTGCCCGCGGTTGACACTCCTCCTCTGCCCGTGACTGGAACTGCTCAGTCTCACGAGGTCAAGCGTGTGCCCGGACAGGGCGCAGAAGGCTGACTCCGCCATCTGCACAGACAACTCCTCCCGACCAGCTCTCAGCGGCGTGCCGTGCCACCCGCCCCGTCACCACCTTCTCAAAGGCAGAACCCCACCCACGGACCTGCCGACAGTCGCCAGAGTTCAGCGTGAACCCCGGGAAACGCAGGAGCCGGCGGCCTCCACGGCTGGGCTCTAGGACCTAGGTCTCTGCGCGTCACTGTCTGAAACCTTGAGAATCCAACCCGCATGACGAGCTAGCGACGTCATGGCTCTCGCCCTGTTTCTTTGTTCCTGGAACAGCTGGCACCAGAATGATCGGGCCTGGAGATGGGCGGCCAGATCCTCACGTCCTCCCACCACACGAGCCTGATGGCCACTGTGGCTCTGCTGCCACCACACCGACCCCCGCCACGCCCGTCCTGTTCCAGTCCCTCGGGGCTGCCATTCGACTGGACCACCCGAGGCCGCCTGCTGTTCCCACGGCTCAGGACAGGAAGCTGAAGTGTGAGGTTGTCAGCCAGTGACATGGCACGGTGTCCTCCGCTGAGGTGTCTTGTGCCGCGGGACTTGGCTGAACTCGTTGTCACTCGCCACACTGTGTTGAGACGGGCTGCACATGTGACCTGGCCCAGGACACTGCGATGCACTCATAGTCCCATCACCTCGTATTTTAATTTTTCCCTCCCTCCCTTCCTTTTTTCTTTCTTTCTGAGGGGATTGAACCCAGGAGCATTCTACCTCTAAGCTACACTCCAGCCCTATTTTATTTTTATTTTGAGACTGGGTCTCACTAAGTTGTTGAGGGTCTTGCTAAGTTGCTGAGGCTGGCCTTGAACCTGCAATCCTCTTGTCTCAGACTCGCAAGTACTGGGATTACAAGTGTGCGCCACCACACCTCGCTTTATTTTTCCTTTTCTAAATTTAAATGTTTAGATACACAGCTACTTCCCGACAGCTGCCTGCAGTACTCAGTAAGGAGCACGCTGCACAGGCGTGTAGCCCGCGAGGTGTATGGGCTGTGCCCTGGAGTCTGGCGTGCAGTAGGCAGTACAGTTCAACCGTGTGTGAAGCACACTGATGTTTGCATAGCCACGAAGTCACCTATCAGCAAAACGACAGCATGCCGGCTGCGCAGAACGTAACCCCATCGTGAGGCAGTGCGTGACTGGGATTCGTTGCTAACAACAGCTTTAGGTGCCACGGCCACCAGTGCGCTCTTCCGACAGTGCTGCCCCCTGCGCTCCTGCCTGTGTGACTGGGGCTGACCTACCAGGGCTCAGCCCAGATGCTGGACTCAGCCAACGTCACGGTGGGCACGACCACGAAGCTCCGGCCAGGATGCCCCCCCAC
>PVJS01038773.1:0-19228 GCA_004027185.1 Glis glis
CTCTCTCTCTACCTAGTGAGGCCCTCCGCAACTTCGTGAGACCCGGTTTCAAAAATAAAGCATAAAAAAATAGGGCTGGGGGCGTAGCGCGGAGGTAGAATGCCCCTGCATTCAATCCCCGGTACTGCAAAAAAAAAAAAAAAATAATAACCAAGTTTTCATCTGAACCACATCTAAATCTAATTTTCACATATCTACATAGACACTTGTCATTGTGTTGTCCAAATTAGGCAAGAACTATAGGTTCATGGCTAAGAGTAACAGCGTTGGAATCTTTCAGTGCTGAGTTCAAATCCCAGCTCTGCACTGTCCCATCCAGTAGCCCCAGGAATGCTGTTTAATATCGATTAGATTCATTTTCCCAAAAAGAAACATGGAAGCAATAATATGAATACAAATGAGTGTTATGCAAATTAATGTAAAGGTGGGAGGGTACATGCCTGTAATCCCAGTACTTAGGAGGCTGAGACAGGAGGATCGCAAGATTCGTGGCCAGCATAGAGTAATTTAGCAAAACCTTATTTCAAAAATAAATAAATAAATAAATAAATAAATAAATAAATAAACAAGCTGGGCTTGGTGGTGCATGCTTGTAATCCAAGTACTTGGGAGGCTCAGATAGGAGGATCGCAGGTTCACAGCCAGCCTCAGTACTTAGTGAGGCCCTCTGCAACTTAGTGAGACCCTGTTTCAAAAATAAAGAATAAAAAAATAGGGCTGGGGGTGTAGCTCAGAGGTAGAACGCCCCTGGGTTCAATCCCCAGTACTGCAAATAAATAAATAAATAAATAAATAAATAAATTGGATGGGGTATAGCTCAGAGGTAGAATGCCCCTGGGTTCAATCCCCAGACCCACACAAAAATTTTAATTTAAATAGCAAAGTGTACATATGACATCGGGCTATATGTAAATTAAAGTATGGCAAATATACTATAAATTGTAGTAGTAATTGTAATGACAGTTCTAAGGTGTATTTATATCACCACTAGTCCAGAAGTATACAACATAGGCATATCTTGGAGATCTCATAGGTACAGTTCCATACTACCACAATACAGTGAATATTGCAAAAAAGCCACTTGTAAGAATGTGGGGGTCCAAGTGCATATAAAATTATGTTTATATTATACTTTGGTCTATTACGTATGATATAGAATTATATTTAAATAAAAATGTGCATACCTTAATTAAAAATTCTTTATTGATAAAAATGCTCATGAACACCTGAGCCTTCAATCAGTTGTAGTCTTCTTGCTGGTCTTTCCTTGATGTTGATGGCTGCTGACCAAGGTGTTAAGGGCTGAAGGTTGGGCTGGCTGGGGCAATTTCTTAAAATAAGACAATAATAAAGTTTGCCATATTGATTGACTCTTCTTTCATGAAAGATTTCTCTGTAGTGTGCAATGCTGTTTGAGAGCATTTACCTACAATAGAACTTCTTTCAAAACTGGAGTCAGTTCTCTGATAGCTTGTGGCTGCTTTATGTACTGAATTCATATAATACTCTATATTCTTTGTCATCATTCTAACAATGTTTACTGCGTGGAGTAGATGCCATCTCAGGAAACTACTTTCATTGCTCATCTATAACAAACAACTCATCCATTAAAGTTTAATCATGAGATGGACACAATCTAATCACATCTTCAGGCTCCACATCTAATCCCAGTTCTTACACTGGTTTCACCACTCTACATTTACTTCCACTGAAGTCTCGAACTTGTCAAATTTGTGCATAGAGGTTGGTATCTACTTCTTCCAATCTCTGGTTAATTCTAATATTTTTTACTTCCTCTCATGATTCATGAATGCTCTTAATGGCATTTAGAATGGTGCATCCTTTCCAGGGGGTTTTCAAACTACTTTGCCCAGGTTATTCAGAGTAGTGATTATCCATTGCAGGTATAGCCTTAAAATATATTATTATATAAAATATATTTATTACATAATAAGACTTGAAGTCAAAATCACTCCTTGATCCATGGGCTGCAGAGTGGATGTTGTGCTTGCAGGCATGAACGCAGCATTAGTCTCACTGTACATCTCCATCCAATGATTAGTCTAGTTAGTCTCCATCATTAGTCTCACTGGTGATTTCCATCAGAGCTCTTGGGTGAGTAACCATATTGACAATGAACACTATTTTTTGAAATGAATCTTTTCTCTAAGCAGTAGGCCTCAAGTTTGCTTTAAATATTTAGTAAACAGATTTGCTGTTGCCTAGCCGTTTTTTCATTTATACAGCAAAGGCAGAGTAGACAGTATAATTTTTAAGGACCCTAGGATTTTCAGAATGACACATGAGCATTGGTTTCAACTTAACTTCTCCAGCTACATTAGTCCCTAGCAAGAGAGTCAGCTCGTCCTTTGAAGCACTGAAGCCAGGCATTGACTTTTCCTCTTCAGCTATGAAGGTCTTAGACATCATCTTCTTCCAATATACAACTGTTTCATCTACATCAGAAATCTGTTGTTTGGTGGAGTTCCCTCCATCAATGCACTGACCTAAATCTTCTAGCTAACGTGACAGCTTGTGCATCAGCCCTTGCTGCTTTACCATGTACTTTTATGTTATAGAGACGGCTTCTTTCCTTAAACAGCATGAACCAACCTCTGTCAGCTTCAAACTTTTCTTCTATAGCTTCCTCACCTCTCGTCCTTCATAGAATTGAAGAGAGTTAGGGCCTTGCTTGGGATTTGGCTTAAAAGAATTCTGTGGCTGATTAATCTTTTCCCCAGACTACCAAAATGTCCTTCACATCAGCAACAAGGCTGTTTCACACTTAGCATTCCTGAGGTCAATGGTGTTCTCTAGTTCCTTCAGGAACTTTTCCTGTACATTCACAGCTTGGCTAACCATGTGGCACAAAACCTACTTTCATCCTATGCTCATGTCCAATATGCCTTCCTCAATAATCATTTCTAGGTTTTGATTTAAAGTGAGTGATTTAAGACTTTTACTTGAGGCCACTGAAGGTTTATTAATTAGCCTAATTTCATTATGGTCATGTGTCAAGTAATAGGTAGATGTGAGGAGAGGGAGAGAGATGGAGGAGCAGTCTGTCCATGCAACAGCCATAACACACATTCATTAAGTTTGCTGTCTTATGTGGGCGTGGTTTGTGGTGTCCTCAAATAATCATAATTGAAACGTCAATGATCACTGATCACCGGTCACCATGATAGATAGATATAATTACAAAAAAGCTTGAAATAATGTGAGAATTACCAACTGATGTCACAGAGACATGAGTTAAGCACACAGTGTTATAAAATTGGAGTCAAGCTGGTCATGATGGTGCACGCCTCTAATCCCAGTATGTGGGAAGCTGAGACAGGAGGATTCCAAGTTCACCTCCACCTCAGCAACTTAGCAAGGCCCTCCACAAGTTAATGAGACCCTGTTTCAAAATAAAAAAATAAAATAGCTCTGGGGGTATAGCTATTTTAGGTCTGGGGGTATAGGTCAAAGGTAGAATGCCTCTGGGTTTGATTCCCATGTGCACACATGTGCACACATGAGCGCGTGCACACACACACACACACACGCATACACACAAATAACTAAAACTAAAAATAGAGTCAAGAGATTCATGTGACACATAGTGCCACTAATGTCCACTTTGACATACACTCACACATAAATAACTAAAACTAAAAATAGAGTCAAGTGATTCATGTGACACATGGTGCCACTAATGTCCACTTTGTAAAAAAATGCAATATCTTTAAGACACAATGAAATGATGCATGTCTATATTTATTATTCAAGTTCATTCTAAAAATTGCCCCAAAGTCTAGAGAGCTTTACTTTATACATTTGGAATGTCTCTTTTCTACGATTTTTTTTTCCAGGCACTGTATTTGAAGTTCTTCCTAAAATGTTGTGCATTGTTACCTCTAACTGCTCAATCATTCCAAATGACCTTATAAGGTCTTGAAGTGTATTTGAGCCCTAGATGTGTGCATGGAATACACACTGTTCAGTTGGTAAATGCCACAATAGTGGGAGGAAAGTTGAATGGTAAGTCTGAAAAATTTATGGTCAAAAACTTAGTTTGAGTCCTAGTTCTTGTTGTTGTGGGACTCAGGTAACATAAGTTTCTGAATGTAAAAGCATAAAGCAGAACCCTCCTTTTGGAGTCACTGTCTTGGCAGGCTGAGCTCAGGGGAAGAAAGTTACAGGGTTTCCCACACATTTCTGCAAGTGGATTTAGAAACGCATAAATAATATGAGAGAGAAATGGGCAGAGGTGACACCTGGGACTATAAATTCAATTTCAGACCCCAACAATAGAATTAGACAATATTAATAAAGAGCTAATTAAATCTTACATTGCAGTAATAAGAAGAGATTGCCAGAATAAAGGAGGAAACAATCTTACACCGATAAAGGTACAAACCTAAAACATTCCATCGAAGTATGATTTCTGCTATAAACTGAATTTTTTGGAGGTACTGGGGATTGAGCCCAGGGGTATATTCTACCTCTGAGCTACATCCTCAATACTATTTTGTTTTCTATTTTGAGACAGGGTGTCACTAAGTTGCTGGGGGCCTTGCTGAGTTGCTGAGGCTGGCCTCCAACCTGTGATCCTCCTCTCTCAGCCTCTCAAATGATGGGATTACAGGCATGTGCCAGCATGCCGGGATTTCCTCCTAAGTTTATATGTTGAAGCCCAAGCTCACGATGTCATAGTATTTGCAGGTAGGGCCTTTGGGAGGTAATTAATTATAATGATTCATAAGCATACCAGGGTAAGGCCCTTACCAGACCTGACACGCTTCTGTCCTGACCTTGGACTTCCAACATCCAGAACTATGAGAAATACATTTCTATTGTGTAAGCCTCAAAGTCTCTGCTGTTTTGTTATGACAGCTTGAACTAATACGATTTCTGAACTTTAGAAGGGCACACTTGGAGGAGTGTGATCTTGGTTGCAAGGGGTCTGCAAATCTTGATTCAGGAGAAATTACTGAAAGAGCAGAGAAAAAAAGGAGAAGACTGTGCAGGGCCTGGGTGCTACAGTTGAGGTGTTATAGAAACACTGAGGGGAACTGGAGAACGTGGCCGCTCTAAGGCTGGCGCTGACCAGTGTGGTTTTTCTGGTTATGCTCCAGCTGGTCTGTGTTTGCCCTCGGTGCAGCCTTCTGCTCCGCTCACAATGCTCCGTATCACGGCAGTGCTCAGAAGCCCTGAGCATCACAGACCCGAGCATCATACACAACAGCTTCTCAAGTCTTTCTGGGTCTAACATTGGCTCAAGATTATCCCATTTTCCACTGACTTTTCTGAAAACATTTTCATAACACAGCACAAAGGAATAGAAATTTCCAAAGAATATTTCTATGAGATAATGGTTCCTTCTTAGGCAGCAGTTCGATATTCAGAGAATAATACAGGAGCTGTATCAAGGAGCAATCTTAACCACCGTGCTGCTCAGAGTTGGACTGGAGGAGGAGCTCGCTAGATTGTTGCTTTCATCTGTTGGGAAGATAGTATCCACCTGCAACTAGCAGGACAGATGGCACTAATTATGTCTGCCCATCCGTTACTTGGCAGGGGAATGGCTTTGAGATCTGAAAGGGTCAATCGTTCACCTGCTAGACACTCAAGGTGAGAAGAAAAAGAGAAAGGGGCCAAGAGCTGATTGTCTGGCTAGATAGTAATTATGGACTCAGTGCCCTAGGCATTTAACCTTTTAGAATCTCAATTTTTGCAAAATAAAGGTGCTGTCAGAAATGGGACGGTGGGAAAGGTGGGGGAGTGCACATTTAAATGGAAAATTTTAAATGAACCAGTCAAAGGAGGAAACCCTCATCACTATCTAATATAATTTTTATACAGTTCATGGATTTTAAAAATATATATTTACTTTCACCTTTCAATATATTATTTGTACTCATAAAACCAGCCCTGCTACTTGTTTTCTCTAATAATGTTGTCATGTTTCTGTTTCCCAAAGTGTAGGTAGAAACTGAGTCAATGTTTAGGAGGAAAATTCTATTCTCCATGTCACATGGTAAGTCTCAGCATGGATGTGTTGCCATGCTAACATGAGAGGCCCCAGGAAATGTCTAGAACTCCAGCAGCCATTGCCTCTACAATTGAACTCTGCAGAACAACAAGGGGTGGGGTGGGGGGGATGAAGAAACACCAAAATTTAAAGAGCTCATGAGAGTCCTAGAAACTATTTAAAGAAAATTATTTTATTGATAGAGGAATGGAGGACTAGAGTAAGGACCTGTGCTTGAACAAATGCGAGCGTGTGACCGAGTGTAAGACAAGGCAGGAGAGAGCAGGTGAAGGGATCAGTTCTTCCTCCATAGGAGGTTTGGAAGAGAGCTCATGGAGCTGGGTGTAGTGGCATGCACCTGTAATCCCAGTACTTGAGAGACTGAGACAGGAGGATTGCAGGTTCAAGGCCAGCCTCGGCAACTTAATGAGACCCTATTTAAAAAATAAAAATAAAAAGCGCTGGAGGTGTAACTCAGAAGTAGAATGCCCCTGGTTCAATCTCTAATATCAAAAAAAAAAAAAAGAGAAAAGAAAAAAGAAAGAAAGAAAGAAAGGGAATTTGAATATCTTGCAATATTATCTTAAACATGTTTGGTGCCATTTGGAACTCTAGAAACAAAATATTAAAGCAGAATGCAGACGTCTACTTGTATTACTTGAGATAGCTTTACTGGAAAAGAGGAAAGACTAGTGAGAATGGACAGAAATGTCCTCTGAGACCAGACTATGTAAAGGATAGTCCGATTATACTCTGACATAATAATACTAGCTAGCATTTACTGAATACAGTGTGCCAGGAACTCTGCGAATAAGTGCTTTAACAAGATTAGCATTTCATTAAAATCTTTAAAAATCTCCATGGGGAAGATACAAGTTTTCCATCTATTTTATAGATACAACAACAGAGGCCCAGAGAGAGATTAAACATTTGCTCAAAATTCTCACAGGTAGCTCAGGATTTGAATACAGGTGGCGGCGTGCTATGCAGGTAGAAACGTTAGCTTAGCTGATGAGAGGAGGCCTCGCTGCGAAGCTCACCTGAGAGTGGCAAGCTGGGAAGGGCCTTTCAGTGGAGGGGTGAGGCGAAGGTGAAGAGCCAGAGCCCATTGGTCTGGGATGTAGTGGGCAAGGCAGAGAAGTGATGATCACTTAGGGTTTCAAAGACCTTGCAAGTAATTTGGCTTTCCTCAAAAGGACATGGAGCAGTCATGTTAATTTTCCTATCTTTATCATTAGAACTGGGTTGGCTGAGAGAGAGAAAAAAAAAAAGGTACTGGGGAAGTAGGAGAGGTAGATTTTTTTTCCCAGAGAGGCGGCCACAGTCAGAGTTGGGGTAGGTGGCAGAAGATGTTTGGGAAGGTCCATTGGTGGCAAATCACAATGCAGTGTGGACTGAAGAATGTGAAATGAGGCAGGAGCCTCAGTGTGGAATGAAAGGCCGCAAACCTGCAATTTCATTAGGATCCATTGAGCCAGTGAAAACCAGCCGCTCAAATCCACTATTAGAGGAATGGGTCAAGATAACTGTTTTCCACCGAGGTATTGAGGGAAATTCTGTGTTTTGTTCTCTATTTTTTGAAAGCGTGTCTATTCAGTAGGAGTAGAGATGCTCAGGAAGCTGACTCATGAAGGCTGCCTGGCTGATTGCTCAGCTTGAAACGTTTATTGCTTTGAAAAAGTGACCTCTTACGGATATGGAAGAGAGCAGCACAAGTGAAATGAAAGTTTTAAGGAAAAGCAAAAAAGACAAGCACGACATTTTCTAATGGAGCTGATGTCTTACCACTCAATTAATTTCAGAGTCAAGGCCCAATTTTAATTCTGAATCACCTTCTAGTTTTACTTATAAAGGACTTTTCATTAAGCCAAATTAAGTAGATGGAGGTCCAGTTGTTTATTATCTAGCACTAAAGTATTCCTACAAAGAGACACCTGTGTAAGCCATTTGGCTCTAGTCAACTATTTTCTTTTACAATTTAATTATGAATATAATTAAAATGAGTTAGGAGACAGGCTAGGCACCAGTCATAAAATTTCCAGTTTGTGTGTGTACATGCACGTGCGTGCATGCACACACACACACACACACACACACACACAAGGGGATTAAAAAGCAACCACAATAAAAAGCCCATCATCGAGTCTACAAGAATGTTAGCTTGCAGTAGAAACTTTAGAAAGGGTGTCACTGCACTTATTTACCTTTATTTCAATTTCAGATTTCCTTGAAATGGGGGAAATAGAAGATATGTTTGTAGTATACCATTTTTACATTTTTGGTCTCTTTATGGTGAAACTTTAAACCCTGGTTTTCACTTTCTCTGGTTTTAAAGCAATTTGTCACTATCAGGCTTTCATGCTTAGCAACCATTTTTAGTCAAGTGCCTCACAGGCTCTGTTTCTTTTCCCCCAAAAAGTGTCATCAAAGAGTTGATGATGCATCAGAAATCGTTTGACCAAAGGGCAAGATAAAGTCAAGAGTAAAGAAAATATTTGCAAATATGCTTGGCTGGCTTTTTTCCCAATTACCTATTGAAAGTATACTTTACAGGCAAAACCAGCCTGATGGCCATAGAAAAACCATGAGAATATGTAATAGGTACTGTCTGCCAGAGGGAAATGTCTTCAATTTAAATCATTTTTAGATGAGGATGGTGTGACTGACATAGATACAGGAGTATGAATTGTGACTAAGGACCAGGCGTGGGGTGCACTCTACCTTTGGTGAAAGCCAGAATTTAATAGTGCTTAGTCAATCTAATGAGTACCATTACTCACAATTTGTTTTTCTGATTAATCAGTATTTATAACAACAAGCATTAAAATATACCATCTCCAATTGCATATATAACTGCAACATTTAAATTAGAGACTTGCATGTAATGTTATTACTACCTCAATTTGTCACTGGCTTGCTTAATCTGTAAGTGATATGCATATACACATGTAAACACATATGCATAAATTCATATACATATACACATATATGCATATACATATATAAAATGAACACAATATAAGTAACAAATATGATACATAATAAACATTCTATTTGTTCATATTATATATGTAATATGATATATATCATATTATATATAATATACATATTATATATCATATATGTAACATATATATCATTATATATATGTTCATATTATATATGTAATATGTTCATATTATATATGTAATATGAACAAATATATATAATACATATTTACTTAAAAATTATATATATTACTAATATATAATATTTACTTAAAAACTGGAAAATATGACAAAAAGGATGACATTAGAACCATAAGTTTGATTTGATCAAGGAGTTAGCACTGAGTTCATTTCCATGATGGAAAATACACAGACCATTGTTTAGGGATAGGAGAAAAAGTATTATTATTACTATTATTATTGGTACTGGGCATTGAACCCAGGGGCATTCTATCTCTGAGCTATACCACCAGCCCATTTTATTTTTTTATTTTTGAAACAGGGTTTCAGTGAAGTTGCTGAGGGTCTTGCTAAGTTGCTGAGGCTGGCCTTGAGCCTGTGATTCTCCTGTCTCAGCCTCCCAAGTACTGGGATCACAGGCAAGCACCACCACACACTGTGAAAATGTTATTTTTGCACACAAAAAGCAACTTTGGAAAAGTGCAATTCAACAATTGCAAACTCATATGCTCTAATGTGAATGCAAAAGATCTGAGATGAAGAGGATCAGCAAATAAAAGATCAGAGTCCTTGAATAAGTGAGGTCTGGTCCAGGTTTGAGTCAAATCTCTAAACTTATCCCTGAAAAATGATAGGTAACACATCCTGTAGGTGAATGCATGACATCATCCCCCCATCTAAGGATCAACATGTCATTTCACTATCAACTCAGCTCTGATGGTTTTTGATGTGAGAGAAGGCAGATGAAAATGGATGGATTAATGTCAGCATTTGTGACTTGGAGGTGTAGTGGGTGCTACCTCTATAAAGTGAGAGAAAAACATGTTGTAGCAGGCAGAAAACTGACCCTTCAAAGTTCAGTTGAGGATCTTAAGATCATCCTGGACTATCGGGTGAGCCCACTGTAATCACAAGTGTCCTCAAAAGTGGAAAATGGAGGCAGAAGAATGTCAGAAGGAGGTGTGACTATCGACGGGGGTCAGAATGATGGATATGAGGATGACTTAATCTGCTATTGCTGGCTGTGAAGGTGGAGGAAGGGAGCTGTGATCCCAAGAAAGTGAGAAGCTTCTAGAAGCTGCAAGGGCAAGTGAATGGATTCTCCCTAGAGGCCCCAGAAGGCAACACAGCCTGGCCAACACCTTGACTGTAATCCAGAGAGACCTGTGCCAGACTTCTGTCCTATAGAACTGCAAGATAAAAAATTTAATGTTATTTTAAGCTGCTGAGTTTGTAATAATTTGTTACAGCAAAAGGAAACTAATATACATGTCTTCTAGGAAACATTAGCTCTAACTCAGAAAGCAGAAAGAAGTCTCTGGCTGAGTACCCTGAAGAAGTTCTAAAAGCAACCATTCCAGTGGGAATAAGCAAGATGAAAGGCACCCTAGAAAAATGAGACCATAAGATATAGTGTCAGAAAAGAGTTATGGTCATTAAAAAGGAAAAAGGAAAGCAATCACAAACTCCAGGAAAAAGGTAAAATATCTATAGAAGTAAATCAGGATTTAACTTTACAAAGTGAACCAAATGTGGCCTAGAATTTAAGAAATTTTTGAAGAGTAACAAAATAGATTGTATTTAACCTTATGAGTAATATTTTCAGGAAGTGAAGGGGTTGTTACAGTAGACTCTACAGAAGAAACCTTTGCCAAACCACTTGTGTAGGCAGTGAACAATGCTTTTAGAATCATAGTAATGCAAATATAAGTATTTTTATTATTTTCCTAATTGGACAAATCACTGAAGACTTCCAACAACAATTATAATGTAAAGAAGTTAATGACTAATACTTGATTGTGAAAGAAGAGAGATGAGGAAAATGTGGAGAGAAGAATATGCTCACCTTCAAAAGGAAGAGTTAGCAGATATTGTTGAATGCCCATGAAATAAGAAACAAGTTTTAAGCATATTATTTAGCATCCAAATATAATAACAACATGATTACCAAATATTGGAGGGACTGAAGTAGAATGAATTAATATTTCATTTTAGGTAATAAAAGATATTATTCATGGTTGATGAATCAAAATAGAAACATTATCTAAAGTTAGGAAAATAGCCACTAGAAGAGCTAAACATGGACAGTTGAATGAGGATTTGAAAAGGGATGGGGATGTGAAGTGAAAGGGCCCAGTCCATTGTTTTCCATCATAAACTCTTCTACAAGATTTGTTTTCTTTGTATATTGTAATTTGATACAAGGAAAAAGTTGTAAGAAAATAATACTAATAGAATTAAACCTGAAATAGTTATTCATATGAAATAGAAATATAACATTGTATATCTAAATGAATTTCAGAAGGGGATGGGTAAGCAATGATTATAGGAAAATAGTGCATTGTTAAAAATGTACTCACAGATGGCAACACTGAAATGTTGATGCTTTTAATATCTTGTAATAAATACTCAAACATTGCTCACTCTTGCCAAGTTCTACCTTATTTCTTACCTAAAAGGTCAATACTGGAATTTCTGACCTTTAATTCTCAATTCGGCTTAAAGAAAGAAGAAATAATTGGTTGTGGTCTTATATATGATGATTTAGGACATAGAGGTCTTACATAAAATGCACAAGTAGGTGGGTAGGTAGTCCTGAAGGTAATGCAAAAAGGTGGAAAGTTACCTGTGTTTAGTCTGGAGTTGAATGCTAAGTCTAATTTTCTGAGCTATTGGAACTTGGAACTCCCTTAAAAATTTATTTCTTTTTAAGTCATTTAATGAGCACCTAATATAGATGGGGTAAGGAAGATGTTATCTAATTTTTATATAAACTTTGTGAGCTAGAAATTATTTTCCACATGATCTTTCCAGTTCAGGAATTCGTGCTTGGTTATTTTGAGGATTAAGTAAGACAAGGAACAGAAATGCCATTGAATTTTTCTCCTTTTTCTTTCCCAGGAATTTTGGGAAAAGGCAGACATTAAAACAGAAAAGACACTGCTTGCTGTTTCTTTTCTTTGGATCAGTAAAATTACCAGAGTGAAAAAGATGGGAATAGAAATGAACTTGGTACATTTCCTAGGATTTAGATCTCCTGGAAATGTCCAGACCCCCTGCAGGCCTCTAGCCACAAGATTGCACCACCTATCATAAAACTCTATAACTGTGTTTTTTCCACAGAGGTCACATTTACTGTACTAATAATGCCTTCAGCACAAGTCATTTCCAGGGAATTAAGTCCTGTAGTCAGTGGGTTAAATCCCCATGACATAACCCGCAGGTGACCCAATTGCATTGACCTCAAGTATAGAATTTCAGATCAATAGCCACAGTACTTGGATTCTGAAATATAAAACAAAATTTAGTGCTTTTGTTACCCCAATGAGTATTATCAGACAGGGATCACTATGGCAATCACAGGTTCTTATGATATTAATGTTTATTTTTGGTCCAAAAAGAAACTATTTTAAAAAATAAATGCCTTCTGTTCACTCTTCTTGGAATATGCAATGATGACTTTCAAGCATGTAATGAGAATTAAAAGTTATTCAAATAGGACAAGTGGTCATTAATTAGTTGTACTAGAAATAACATTTCTTCCTCCAATGCAAAACATTCCAGTAGGATGTAAAATTCCTTTCGGTCTATTCACCTTTTGGCTGTGCCATGAGAGGGTAACACGTTTCTCAGTTAACAGCAAGCAGAAATGTGAAACCATCATAAATTGGACATAGGGGTAGTGAAAGTGAAGAGGGAAATAATATTATGGCACCATGAACCATGACATTGACAGGTATAGTGTTTTGTTCATGCCTAACCGTATGAAAGAAAGCACCTTAAGTATTTACTCCAATGGGGAATTAATTTGATGCAGAAAATTGGTTACCCAAGTGATAGAGAAGCTGGGTAAGAGTAAGAAAGCTAAGAAACTAGCCACAGCAGGTGGCTACTACCTCCTCCAGGATGGAAGGGAAAGGCGGGCCTGCGTCACTAGGTGGAAGCTAGAACCAGAATGGGCCTGTCCAGCTGAACCTGAGGCCGAGGGGGAGATGCAGCCTCAGGCAGAAAAGTTACCTGAGGTGGATGGGGGGGCAAGGGTCAGGGGTGAGGCGCAAGCTAGCAACAGGCTGGACCTCGCCTCCTGCTCCTCTCTTATCTCCTGCCATTGGCTTCCACTGGCTGCCACAGCTGTCCCCAGCCCCCAAGAGCACCTGTGAAATATAGCCAGTGAGGGTCAACACTCCTCTGGGAATAGCACAGAAAGAAGGGTCAGGATTGAGGGCAAAGAGGCCCAGACCCAGCATACACACTTATACTGCTGTGAATTTATCTAACTGGTTTCTGCTTTTCTTATAAAGCCAAGAGCAAGAGCATGGGGTTGGTGAACTTCTCACTGTATAAGTTTTCCAAGAAGGAATGAGATCTATGACAAAGTCCAAGAACCTCTGGGACTATTTGAAAGTCCTTATAGTTTTGAATTTTTTTCTTTTTTTTCTTAGCTCAACAGGTGCTCAAAGGAGTAAAGTACCTCCTCTGGTGTCACTTTGTCATTGCTAAGAATCTAGATGGCCATTCTCCCATTGCTTAAGGATATTTGATTATGAATTGCAATTTAGAGTTTACCCTGAGTTTAGAACACAAGAACTAGCCTCAAGGTTATGCCAAAAATACATGGGTCAGTAAACACACATCTCTGTCCAACATTGTAACATATTTCTGCTCACATTACACTGTTGGGTAACCCATCCATTTTACATATTAAAGAATAATGACAGGCAGCTATTCTAAGTGAGTTAGGGCACAGTTAATGAGTGTTAGTCCATTTGGCCTGCTATAAAAAAAATACCATAAACTAGATAGCTCATACACAACAGAAACTTATTTATCACAGTTCCAGAGGCTGAGAAATCCAAGATCAACACACCAGCAGATTCGGTGTCTGGTGGGGGCCCACTTTCTGGTTCATAGATGGCAGCTTAGAGCTGTGTCCTCGCATGGTGGAAGGGGTGAGAGATCTCTCTTGGACTTCTTTTATGAGGACATTAATCCCATCATGAGTACTCTGTCATCATGACCCAATCACCTTCCAAAGGCCCCATTTCCCAATATCATCACCTTGGAGGTTAAGATTCCAACATAAGAATTTGGTGGGACACAAACATTTAGATCATAGTTCTGACTCTCCTTGCCTTGAACAATGAAGGAAAAACTCTTCCATCTCTTCTTTTTCAGATTAATTTCCCAAATACAACTTATCTGGAGAAATACCATTCACAGATATACCAAAGCTTACATTTCTGAAAGAATTTCTTATGCACTGTCTCATTCGTTCTCACCACAACCCATTTTACAGGTGTTGGTAGAAGCCCTGGCCATAGCCATCAGTTCTGAGAGCATGCAGCCAGCCTTGCTCCTGCTGTGTTCAGCTTCAACTATGCCTGCTTCTCTGAAATTCTGCCCAATTTGGACTGAAGTCTAGGACATACCAGAGATCATTCTTTATAGAAATTCCAAAGACACATCATCCTACATCCTCGCATGAGCTTTTTTTTTTTTTTTTTTTTTTTTTGCTGTACTGGGGATTGAACTCAAGGTCATTCTACCTCCGAGCTACACTCCTAGCCCTATTTCCTATTTTTCATTCTTTATTTTGAAACAGGGTCTTGCTAAGTTGCAGAGGGTCTCACTAAGTAGCTGAGGCTGGCCGCAAACCTGCGATCCTCCTGTCTCAGCCTCCCAAGTACTGAGATTACAAGCGTGCGCCACCACGCCTGGCCTCACGTTGAGTTCTGAGGGCCTGCTTTCCTTACTCTTAAGTGAAGGGAATGCTTGCCTGCGATCCTTGGAATCAGGTGAAATAATGATAGCTATCCTACATCCTAGCCCTCAATCAGCATATATGCAGTTATGTTTCCAAATGGGATAATCCTCACTTGAAAGCATGAAGTTCATGATGTGACATTTATTTCTCTAAATGCACACAGAGTAGGTGCCCGAAAGTAAGTCCCCCCGATTTCCCACCGGAACACTGTCCTAGCATTGAGAATCATCTGCCAGGCTCGCATGTGCCAAGACAGAGTATCAGAATAAGCTGTTATGGAAATGCATGCTTGTTTATTTTTTCTTTATTCCTCCCTTTTAAATAAAGTTAAGAGAACCTGGGGAAAAATAAAATATCGCTCTCCTTGAGAAATGGAATGTGGTCTTAAAATGAAAAGTCGTAATAAGGGATAAGAACTCCAGCCTCACCTCAAACCCATGACAAGAATACTGTTACTACATTAAACAGAAACAACAGCAACCAAATCTGAAATTGTGACCAGACAACAGGAAAACGACCGTGGGAGAAAACCTTCCTCTTTATTCCTCTTGACTTCACATTGCCCGAGCTTTAAACTTTTGGGAAGACTTTTGAGAATGAAAAACAGAATGAAAGGGCCTGTTGAGGGGCTGCTCTCCAACATGGGCCCCCAAATCCCCACTCCCACTAATGGGAGCCCTGTGTACACAGCCGTCCAAGATCAGACCTCCTAAGTAGAACATTTTTTTCTTGGAGATTTTTCTTGTTGGGACTTTAATTAAGCTCCTGCCAGGCTTGTAAGCGTTTTAATTTTACCTTTCTTTCTTCTTTCTTTCTCTTTCCTCCTTATATCAGCCAGCTTGCCAGGAAACTTTTCCCAAGCTGTCACAGTGATAGTAAATGTACCCTAATATTACATTTAGAGATGTACTAGTAGCTGCTTTTCCAAGGATCTATAGCAAAAATTTTCTTGCATATGGAAAATATTTTAATTAATTCATTCATCCATTCACCGATTCATTTATTTTTACTTGTGTGCGTCTGTTTTATAAGTAGAAAAGTAATAGGGAAGCTTCATGGAGTGTACAATGACTATCGGTTGGTAAGTGACCTTACTCACCCTTCCATAACATCACCCATTAAACAGAAGAACCTCGCCATCGCTTAGTTCGATATTCACCGTGCTCACAGGCAAGTAGTAGTTATTTGCTAGTGTGAGTGAAGAGAGAGGGAGCCAAGAGAACATGATGCCTCCGTTGCTGACTTAACACATACTTCGTGAAATGTAATATTTAATTTACTTGGTTCTCTTTGTCCTAAAACTCATTGCAATTCCAAAAGTATGGAGGCAGGGGTGAGGGGTACAAATGGTGACCTCTTTAAAGCAGATTCCATGAGAAGCTATTTTCATTTGAGGAAGCTTATATTTGGCTACCCTAAATATGATGTTACCTTCTTTTTTTTCTGAATAATTTCTTTCTTTCTTTTTTAAGGCTCAAATAATATTACAGGGCCAGAAATAAAACAAGTCATCAGAAACGCAAAAAAATAAAATGGCAGATATGGAGCGTTGGGGACATTATCTGTTTTCTTTGGTTATTATTATCATCGTCCTTATTATTGACTTAATTCCACGATGCCAAGCTATTCCGCCAACCGCTCGTTTCTGAGAGGTACTTACTGATCGCCTCCACAAACCGCTCAAAGAAACTGTAAGGGAAGAGCGGCTCAGGCAGCTCCCGGAAAAACATCTTCAGAGCTCCGGTGACAACGTGTATGTCCTCCCACTGGCTGTCGTCCAAATTCAGCTTCTCTTCTGGGAAAACACGAGGAGAAATGGAACAACTGGTTTTAATGAAACAATTACAAGACACTAATTATTATGTTAATGTTTGCCTACTATCATCAGCAACCGTTAACAGCCTTCTGCACCTAGAGGTTTGGTGCTGTGCATGGTTCTTTTTTTTTCCCCCTTTTTCCGTAGGAAGGGAACATTTTCAATGGAATACCATCTGTAGGAATGCAGCTAACAAAAACACAAGACACACAAAGAGACAGCACCATTGACACAGTATGTCAGATACGTTTATTCCCATAATGCATCAGTATGAAAATTAGCATCGCAGCTCAACATGATTCAAAGCTATTTGGTTTTGAGGCCGAGGGGCTAAGAGTTGCCAATGATGGCCGGCTCAAGGGACCGGCCTAAAGGCCTTGCTGAGCCAACAGGAGACATATGCTAAACATGGCAATAGAAAATGAGTTATTGCTTTACATGTGTTAGCCTTGCTATGTACAAGGGAATAATGGGTAACACTTTTTTCCTTTTCTTTTTTTTTTTGCCTGAATATAAAGTCAGCAAGGACTAGAATGCTGAGTGAGAAAGGATATTAATTCCTTCTCACTGCTTCAAAAATATCTTTTTTTTGGTTTTCATCTCAGTGAGGAAAATGTGCCCAGCAATAATATTAGACAGACCCCTGTTGGCCTACCTAGGCTATGCAAAGCTGTCAAAAATGATAACACACTAAAGACAAACCACAAGTGCTTCCCAACTCTTTAGAAACAACAGAAATGTTTGCTCGGGAAGCCTGAATGAGTTGAGACGCTGAAATACGAAAGAAAGTAAACGCCAAAATGAAGGCATGAGTGAAATAAAGTGTGCCCAGCAATTTTTATCTTCCTTTTCTCCCTCAATAGAAAAGTCTGGAATCATTCTCATCCAAGGAATGGATATCTCCGTGTCTGAGAGTGACATCTTTGCATACAACTAAAAAGAAGCATGACACAAAGGCATTGCTGTTGATCCACAGGAACTGTCTCTCTAAATGTGCAACATGGAAAAGATTTTTGATGCTGGGCTTACAGAAAATGAAAGCTGATTATTGTAGACAATCTGGGGGTTAACCAAAAAGCCGAGAATCCTGGAAAGGACATAACAGGTATTTGGTCAACTGGAATTTTGTTTCTTTACTGATGTCTTGGGCTCACGGTTACATGCCTCCCCACTGTCAGGTTCATGAACACTGAGGCGCGTTTTGCACCAAAAATGCAAGAAAAGCTGAGAATTGTCACTGTAGGGATTCTCTGCATGAGCTGTTTTGCTAATAATGTTCATCTCCTTTAAAAAATATTAGCCCAAACCTTTATCAGATCTTTTTTTTTTTTTCCTAATGGACCATTATTTTCAGGGCTAGTAAGTGATGTTCATGCTCAATAGTATGTTTGAAAAAAAAAACAGAAAGAAATTAGGTGGATCTGTTTATTTCAGATGGGCAATTTTCTTCTTCCCTTTCAATCTTCATTCCTACCTCAATCATAACACAATAATATGATCCACAACAAAATCAGCAGAGGAGACCTTCTTTCTGCCCTGCAATCATTTTTGATTGATTGTATTTCAACAATTAGTCTTTTATTTGGCTACACACTATTGAAATAGGCCGACAGCATCTTAGCAGGCCAGCTTTAAACAGTCAACTGTTAACAATAGCATCAAAAAGGGAGACCTGATGGGGTTTACTGTCACTTTAAAGAACGGGGTTTTCACATTGTTGAAATCTGTCAGATATTTTGAAATGTCCCTCTCACTATGGTGCCACACCCCCTGCGTGCCCTTATAATAAAATTGGTTTTACTCCTGATTAAATCATTTTCTCCCTACCCACTACCATACTTCTCATAATGGACCTGTGCGCTCTACAGCTGGTGTTCTTCCCATGGTACCAATTCTTACTTTATCTTTTAAGCACTTTGCTGCTAAGATCTCATGCAGAGTGCTTATGTTTTGTTAAGAGCTTCATTCTTAGAGAAATAGCTTAACACATGTTCTAAAAATGTTGTACAACTTATTGCTTAAAACACATTTAGAAAATGTATAAGTACTGTAGCTTTGGCACTGAACTTTAAGTGGAAACCTAAACACACACACACACATACACACACACACACACACACACACCCCTATCACTATCAAAAATGTACCAGAAAAGTCCAACATGAAATGCCATTTTGGTGCACAGGTTTGAGATTGCTAAAGGAAAATGAATGTTCAATGGGTAAGAAGGAATGATTTTATCTTAAGCCAAAATCACCACCACCACCACCACCAAAAATTGCTTAATCAAAAGAAAATGCCATTGATATTAGTTACCTCCACATACATATCAGTTAATTTTCGTGAATATGAAAGTGGAAAGATGAGCATGGTGGCGCATGCCTGTAATCCCAGTACTTGGGAGGCTGACACAGGAGGATTGCAGGTTCGAGGACAGCCTCAGCAAGTAGTGAGACTCTCAT
>PVJS01038774.1:0-19228 GCA_004027185.1 Glis glis
CCCTATTTTTTATTCTTTATTTTGAAACACGGTCTCACTAAGTTGCGGAGGGCCTCACTAAGTAGCTGAGGCTGGCTGTGAACCTGCAATCCTCCTGTCTCAGCCTCCCAAGTACTGGGATTACAAGCATGTGCCACCACGCCCGACTCTGAGTGGTCTTTAATCTGGTGGTGGAACAAACATAGCTGAGGGAATAGGAGAACAAGATGGGTAAGGAGTGGTTCTGGGTGCCTAGCCACTTTAAAAATGATCTCAAGTCCAGTGAAATATAGAAGCATGGGGTGTAAGTGAGAATTAGCCTCGGTGTTGTAGTCTGTCTTTATCTGGGTATATCCAGAGTAGGGAATTTAGCAAATAAATTAAAAGCATGGGCTTTGTAGTCAACAGAACTAGGTTCAAATTCTGACTTGGCCACTTTTGCAGCTGTGTGACTTTTTTTTTTTTGCAGCATTGGGTATTGAACCCAGGGGCATTCTACCTCCGAGCTACGCCCCCAGCCCTATTTTATTTTTATTTTGAAACAGGGTCTCACTATTTGCATGCCCAGCTGCTGTGTGGCATTTGATGTCACCTGATCTCTTTAGTCTTCAGCCTTTTCCATGTGTAAATTAGGGCCAATAATCCCTACCTCACAGAGTACTGTGAGTATTAAATGAGGTAAAGCATGCAAAGTACTTAGGTAAGTGCCCACCATTTAGTAAATGCTTCAAAAAATGGGTATCTAGGCTGGGCGTGGTGGTGCATGCTTGTAATCCCAGTACATGGGAGGCTGAGTCAGGAGGGTTGCAGGTTCGTGGCCAGCCTCAGCTACTTAGTGAGGCCCTCCGCAACTTAGTGAGACCCTGTTTAAAGAAAAAAGAATAAAAAACAGGGCTGGGGGTGTAGCTCAGAGGTAGAATGCTCCTGGGTTTAATCCCCAGTACAAAAAAAAAAAAAGAGGGTATCTATTAGTGATGGGTCAACCACATACTTGTGACTTTCCATGAGAGAGGAGTGATAAAGGTGTTATCTTTTTATCCCTACAACAGTGCCTGACACATAGTAGTCAATGAATATTTGTCAAACAAACAAACAAACAAACAAACAAACAAACAAACAAACAAACACAGATTCTCAAATTCTCCCTGCCACTGAGTTCAGTGGCAGGGAAATTCTGATCTTGTGTACATAAGCCAGGATGGAAGGGAACGCTTTTATTCTTTCCTTATTTTTAATGCTACATAATATTTCATTGCTTGGCTGAACTGTAGTTCCTATAACCTTTCTCCTGTTTAGATTTAACCATTTATCTATTTGGGACATATAGGTTGTTTCCAATTTTTTACCATTGTAAATAATACTGAGATGAACATCCTGTACATACACCTTTGTCCCCTTTTCTATTTTCTTTCTTTGTGTGTGGCACTGGGGATTGAGCCCAGGGGCATTCTACCTCAGAGCTACACCCCCAGCCCTATTTTATGTTTAGTTTGAAACAGAGTCTCTCTAGGTTAAGGAGAGTCTCACTACTTGCTGAGGCTGTCCTCGAACCTGTGATCCTCCTGTCTCAGCCTCCCAAGTACTGGGATGACAAGCGTGTGCCACCATGCCCAGCTCCCCTTTCTATTTTCTTGGGACATATTCCCAGCAAAAGTGTTGAAGGGTATAATTTTCCAGGAAATTTACACTACCTCTAGCAGTGTGTTTAAATGCCAATGTATGTTTAAAGTATTATGTACTATAAGAATGCATGGAGGGGAATGGGAGTGTAGCTCAGTGGTAGAGGACTTGCCTAGCATGTGTGAGACCCTGGGTTCAGTCCCCAGCACAGAAAAGGAAAGAAGGAAGGAAAGAATTAAAAACACTTGGGAGAAATTCCTCCTGAGTTATGTATCAGCTCCAGGATTCTGAGGAATTGGGTAGAGTAAACTGAGCTGTTGGGCATTAACAGTCAGAGCAGGTCTGTTGTCTCTGCTCTGCAAAGACAGGAGGTGGGTGTTCTTCAGATGGGAAACAGGAACTCAGTGGGTGGACCCTAAAAGGGAGTGTGGGCTTTGAAACAGGAAAAGAAGTCTGCTTCTGATAGAGAAAGAGACGCAATGCTGTGTTGTCCTGATTACTCAGATCCTACTAGGTCAAATCTTTATTCTATATCTGTCCTTGGATTCTATTTGCAGTTGTTTTGTTTTCTAAGTGTTGTATTAGGGGTGTGTGTGTGTGTGTGTGTGTGTGTCCCGTTCTTGCTCTTTTATTTGTTTCCATTCCAGGGAGTGACCAATCCATCTGATTGTTCAAGTCAGAAACCAAGCAGTTATTTAATACTTTTCTCTTCCTCATGTCGACATCCAATCCTTCACCAAATTCTGATGATTCTATTTCTCTATGTATTTACTTTTCTCATCTCGACTCTTCCAGCATTCATAGTCCAAGCTACCATTGTCTCCCTGCTACATCATTTTTCATTTCCATTTTTGCTTCCACTAGTTCATTTCTAAATATCTGACCAAGAAATATTTTAAAAACTTAAGCCGGGTGTGGTGGTGCAGATCTATAATCCCAGTACTTGGGAGGCTGAGACAGGAGGATTGCAGGATCAAGGCCAACCTCAGCAACTTAGAGAGGCCCTCACAAACTTAGAAAGACCCTGTTTCAAAATAAAGAATAAAATAGGGCTAGAGGTGTAGCTCAGAGGTAGAATGCCCCTGGGTTCAATACCCAGTACCAAAAACAAAACAAAGCAAACAAAAAACCCTTATATAGATGATGTTATTTCTCATGATTTCTTTCTCTACTTAAAGTCCAAAATCTTTAATTTGGCCTATAAAACTTTGCATGATTTGACTGCTTGCTTCTCCAAACCCACCTTTTGCCTCTCCTTCCCTCACTGCATGCTTACATCACAGTGGTTTATCTTTTCTTTTGCAAGGCTGGGATCAAACCCGGGCCTTGTACTTGCAAGGCAGCACTTTGCCACTGAGTTACATTCCTAGCTCCTTTCTTTTCTTTTTTGGCAGTACTGGGGATTGAATCCAGGGGCATTCTACCTCCAGGCTATACTCCCAGCCCTATTTTTTTATTCTTTCTTTTGAAACAGGGTCTCACTAAGTTGCGGAGGGCCTAAGTTGTGGAAGGCCTCCCTAAGTAGCTGAGGCTGGCCGTGAACCTGGATCCTCCTGTCTCAATCTCCCAAGTACTGGGATTACAAGCATGTGCCCGGCCCCCAGCTCCTTTCCCTCTTTGTTGCACAGTGTCTTTTTTATTCTTGATTCCTCTCTTAGCTATTTTCATCTCAGAGTATTTGCACTTACCTTTCCCTGCACTGATCTAATTCCCACTCATCTTGCAGGTCTCTGTTTAAATGTTACGTCCACAAATAGGCTTTCTTATAGCAGCCTGTTTGTTTCCTTTACATATCTATAGAGAATAAGTTTCTTGAGGTAATAATGTCTATTATGTCACCATTAAATACATATCTAGGGCTTAGCATGATGTCTGGAACAGACCAGAGGTTGTTCATTTAAATGAACCAGAATGTCTAGTGTTAGGAAAGGAAGTAGGTTTTAAAATATCATTACTTAGCCAGGCGTGGTGGCATGTACCTGGGAGGCTGAGACAGGAGGATGGCAGGTTCCCGCCCAGCCTCAGCAACTTGTGAGGCCATCTGCAACTTAGTGAGACTCTGTTTAGTGAGAATAAAATATTTTATTCTTAGTGAGAATAAAATAGAAGCCAGGTGTGGTGGGACACGCTTGTAATCTCAGTACTTGGGAGGCTGAGACCCGAGGATCTGGGTTCGTGGTCAGCTTCAGCTACTTAGTGAGGCCCTCAGCAACTTAGTGAGACCCTGTTTCAAAATAAAGATAATAAAATAGGGCTTGGGGTGATGCTCAGAGGTAGAATGCCCCTGGGTTCAATCTCCAGTACCACCACCCAAAAAAAAATTACTTATGGAAAGTTCTCTGTTGTCATTTAAATGTTAAGCTTGTGAAATAAGGGATTTTCAATTTAGTATTATATAACTGAATTCAGGAATTATTCTCTATTGTACTAAACCAACAAAAGCAAGTCATATTTATTCCAAATTTTAGAGCATTTCCAGTTATTTTCTGTCCTCTTAAGGATTGAGACAGGTCCAGGATTAGGAAGGATTAGTTGCTGCTTTTCTGAGGTTGGAACTTGAACACTATCTCACCTGGAGACATGGGTACTCACCAGTAGGCTGTGACACAAAGCATGAAAATGCTGCTGATTTGTCTCTAGCTCATCCCAGTCCAGCTGCCAACAGCTGGTGGGTCTGAGGATGAAGGGGAGTCCATACGTCAGTGACTCGCAGAGCCCACTAGATTTTAGAGCCCTGGGAAGAGACAGTGGAAGAGAAAGACTCATCTGTGATATCTAGAACCTCGACCCAGATCCACTTCTATTTAGCTCAAGTCTAAGGCCCTTAAAAGCTTTTAGATTAGGGTCTGTGAATTAACTCATTTTCGTATGGCTAGCATCTACGATGGTATTTGGCACAAATAAGATTCTTAAAGCTCAGAAACCTATGCATGAGCCCTATGGAACTAGAAACAGTAAATGTGGACTTGGCCATCATTGTTAATTCTACCCTAGAATTGGTTCCTCTGGAAACAGGACTTCTAGTATGTAGAGAATGGGAGGGATAGGGGTGGATTCTGTGTACCCTGAAAATTGCTCCTTGAAAATTGAATATACTGATGCCTCAACAGTAGGCATTCAGTAAACATTTACTGACTGGTTACCTTTCTTTCTTTTTTGGAGGTACTGGGGATTGAAACCAAGGGCATTCTACCTCTGAGCTACACCCCCAGCCCTATTTTATTTTTTATTTTGAAACAGGGTCTCACTAAATTGCTGAGGCTGTCCTCGAACCTATGATCCTCCAGTCTCAGCCTCCCAAGTACTTGGATTATAGGTGTGCGCCACCACGCCCGGCTGGTTAAACACCTTTCTATTCATTGTCCTTTTCTTTGTGTTCAGAGACTTTCTGGATTTCCAATTCTCATGAAGACCTCATAGTGTTCTGATGTAGCAATTCTCCCATCAGCTCCTCGTTTGGCTTCACACTCCAAGTAGCCCGACCTTGGTTTATAATGCCATACTTGTAACTGCTACCTTGGTACTGACTCTTGCCTGCCTGACACTTAAGAGATACAGTCTAAATCTCTGGACTTCCTAGCCATGGAACCAGTAAGAATAGCATTTTAATGGACTAGGGAAGATTTTCTTGGACCGTACTTGATCACTTGGAGCTTGTAACAAGAGGCCGATGGCTGGGAAGCCATCTGGTAGATTGTGCTGAAGTCTCCTTTGGGGTCATCCATTCTCAAAGAGCCGTCAGCTGTACCAGGGAGCAGGGATGGGCTTAGAAATCGCTCTTGGAGATCACATTTCAAGCACACTATGAAAAAAAAAAAAAGGAATAGGCGACATTGGAGGAGAGATTGTGGGTCACAAGTTACCTTGGGCTATGCCATTAATAGACAATATCTGCCACCCATTTCACCTCTACCAGGCAAATGAGGGATGGGAGGAGGCAGGGGAGTGAGAAGAGGAAAGCACAATTGGTTTAGGAAGGTATAGCAGGTCTGCAACCTACAGTATGTCTATTGCTCTACACAACAGTTAACTTATTTTCTGGGTTTGACATGATTTGTACTTGTTTTACTTCTGGGCTGGCTGAACAGTTGTCTCATAGTGAGAGGTCTGGCTTGTCATCTAGTCTGAGAGTAACATGTGTCCTCTGTGGAGCAGGCAGCCGATGCCAAAATATGCAGAGGCCTTTGGCAGTCACAGAAGGAACTCTTGCCGCTGCTGCTTCCCTGTGGCTAAGCTTTAGCAAGACTGCGGGCCAGAAGAAGGAAGACCAGGAAAGCAGAAGTCAGGCAGTCAGATGACTGCTACTGCTTCTCTGTGGGCTCTTGTAAGGACACTCAGGAATATGGGAGGAATTCGCTTCTGAAATAACTTCTTTTTAATTTTTCAAAGAAACTTGAGTATAGGACTCTTTGGGCCATGGGGCATCACTGTGGCATCAGGCAACAGTTCTGAGGAGGGCTTAGCCTGGGTATGAACTATTCGTCTAGGTAAACTCATCTGTTCTAAGCTTCTGCTCCAGCAGGTACCTTCCCATCTTGTAGGGCACAATTCTGTTGCACTAGGCTTGAAACCTGGATTTTACAAAGTTATTCAATAAGAAATTTACCTGGTTTGAATATTGATAGCAAACTTGGAAATATACAAATGTTGAGGACTTGTGAGAAGGCTAGTAGTTGATGCAGTGATTTGTGAAATGACTGGACTAACTGCAACATGCAGAAAAAACAAAAGTAGACATAACATGGAAAAAATAGAGTAGGAGATTAGATGTCAGACCCAGCTGGTAGTTAATTTATGCATGGAATCCCTGTTCCTCTGAACAAATACCTGACAGCTCGTGTCCATTGGATACTGGGCCCAGGACATAGACATAAACATTAATTCTGGGTGAGATGGATGTTGGCCTGGCATGTCCCGGAGCCCAGGAAGTCAGGAGGAGGAACTTTACCTAGGACTCCAGCTCCCCGCACTTCCTCTGTGCCTGACTTCTCCATTTCTGGTCTGGGGCTTTAGGACTGGCTGTGTTCATCTGGGTGAAGTTCTCAATACTGGTCACAACAAGAATCACCTAGAGAAGTGTTGTTGTTTTTCCCTAGTACTGGGGATTGAACCCAGTGACATTTTACTATAGAGCTATATCTCCATCCCTTTTTCATATTTTATTTATTATTTATTTATTGAGGTACAGAAGATTAAACCCAGGGGCATTCTATCTCCGACCTACTCCCCAAGTCCTTTTTATTTTATTTTTTAATTTTGAAACAGGGTCTCGCTAAGTTGCTGAGGGCCTTGCTAAGTTGCTGAGGCTGGCCTGTGAATATGTGGTTCTCTTGTCTCAGCCTCCCAAGTACTGGGATTACAGGCGTGGACCACTGGCCCAGCTTATATTTTATTTTGAGGCAGGATCTCACTAAATTGTTTGTGATCGTCCTGCCTCAGATTCCCAAGTAGTGTGTGTGCTGCAGGGCTTCGCCTAGAGAACTTAAAAAAAAATATTGATGCCTACCCCAGGCCAATTAAATCAGGTACTGATACTTTTACAAAAGTTTCTCACCTGGTTCTTATTGGAGCCAGGGCTGAGAACTGCCCAGACTTTAGTCTCAGCTGTGTTCCAAAGCTGGGAAAGTTGTTTAGCAGGGCTTGAATCTAGACCCAGGTACACTTCTCACCACCCAGAGCCTAGGTGTGCAAGTAGCAAAGTGCACAAGAGAAAACAAAAGACAGTCTGCCTGCATGCTCTGTTTGTCAGAGAGAGAGGCCTCGAAGGGAAGCCCTGAGAGATGGGGTGAAGGGCCCTCGGCAGCCAAAGGAGCAGGTGGGATGGGCCGGAGAGCTCTGAAAGGAGGGGTCAAAGTGAACATCTGAGGGCACTCCTCCCAAAAGTCGACAGTAGGAGAACTCAAGCTTTTTGTTTTGTTTGCTTCTTCTTCTTTTTTTTTTTTTTTTTTTTTTTGCAGTACTGGGGATGGAACCCAGGGGCATTTTACCTCTGAGCTATACCCCCAGCCCTATTTTTTATTCTTTATTTGGAAACAGGGTCTAAGTTGCAGAGGGCCTCACTAAGTAGCTGAGGCTGGCCGGGAACCTGTGATCCTCCTGTTTCAGCCTCTCAAGTACTGGGATTACAAGCGTGCACCACCACGCCTGGCTCTGTTTGCTTCATTTTTTGTAGTGAGACATATGTCCAGAAATTCATATGTGAGGCAGTGCATCAGTTTTAAAAATAGTAACTACAGTATGATCTATATTATGGTGGTTTATAATCTCAGGCAGGTCACATCACCCTAGAGGAGGCCTAAAATCCCAACTTCATTCCAACTGTGCCTGAGAAAATGGGTTCCAGTGAGGACCACCTCAGCTGACTGGAATCTGGATCTAAATTCTATGTGCATCCTGAAGACCTGCAGATTTATAGATGGAGATGAACATGATTATAGATGGCAGTGAACATCCTGGCTCTGATCCTAGTGCTGAAAGCCTGAGAAAGAGGCTGTAGGAAGCCAGAGAAATTCTGATCATCATCATGGGTGGATGTCATGCAACAGTGGGGGAAAGGCTGGTTGTAGGAGTTCCTGGCCTTGGAGAGCCTGGTCCTCCCAATGAGAAAAGCGAGTCTCTAGCCTCTTTGTTGAGTTGCCCAGCTTGAGACAGGTTAGTGGTGCAGAAAAGCGCAGGCCCTGGAGTCAGATAGACATGCACCTGATTCTCTGGGCTAAAAATGGTCAAATGTACAAAATGTAGATATCTGATCCTAAGAGTGACTAGTGGGCCCTGGAATTGCCTGGCTTCAAATACTGGCTCTGCTATGAGTTTTTCTGTGCACCCCTGGAAAAGTGTTTGTCTGTCTCAGTTTTCTCATGCATAAAACAGGGATAATGCTATATTTAATTGATGTGAATATACTTTTTTCATGCACTAATATTTCTCTGTCTTACAACTGCCATTGGCCAGGCAGACACTCTTAGCACTTACTCTAACCTAAAAGAATTCTCTTAGTAAGGATAAAACAATGCTTCTGACAAGAAAGCACTGTGTCATGTTTAATTGGCAATGTTTTCTTTCTTAGTGGTACATGTAAAATAATAGTGGTGTATCTTATAATTAATAGCATCTTAGAGTCAAAGACCCATGGTAATGGTACCTGCCTCACAGTGTTGTGTAAATATGAAATGGGATAATTCAAGGAAAGGAGTTAACATAGTGCCTGGCATGGAAGGAAGCCTCCATAATGTTAACTATATACCAGCTTCTGTATAAAGTCACCAGCTACCTTAAACAGGGAAAAATGGATAATGAATTCCAGAGGATGGAACAGGAAGAAATTGGTACTATCAGCCTTGGGGATGGATGCTAAGGAGAGTTTTATACACAAAGAAAAGATAGATTAAAAATCAAGTTAATATGTCTGCGGCATCTAGGTCCCAGGTTTAAATGGGGGAGGGAGCAGAGCTCTGAAGGCTATTCTTAGAAAGAAAGAGTCCTGGGAAACTATAATCTTATTTAATTATACCTCTAAAGGGCTCTTTCCTGTCCTAAAGAAACAATGATCATGGCAGAGTTCTATTACAGCTAGAGAAAAGAGAACACACAGAAAAAATTCAAATATACTGCTAATGGCCAAGAAAGAGTCCTTAGATGAGGAAGAACCCCCCGTGTGTCATGTTAGAGCCTGAAAGAAGGGCTCTGGAAAGCACATTCAGCTGTTTTCGACCCTCAATGACCTCTGTAGCCACTACCAGTATTTCGTTCAATGAGAAAAACCCCCACCCCTAAAGGAGAAGACACACCTTAGTCCTTTTCATTAGGAACCGGGCCCTGTGGAAATGGCTTTCCTAAGCTCAGATGGCTGACTGTACTGATGGGCCCATCTGCAGGACCTGCCCCCCAGGTCCTGAGCCAACCTTCAAGGGGGATGGGAGAACAGAAATGGCCTCACTGCTACCATCCAGTGCAGTACCATGACCAGCCAGAACAATATCCAGGCCTTTGTTGGCATGCCTGAAACACTGAATTGATCTCTTGGCTTCAATAACTGCCCAGACTTCTTTATGAAAATGCTCTGAGGCCACTAGTTGTCCTCCTTGGGGCTTGCCTGGGTAGTTGCTTCAGTTTTCCTCAATTTGGTGCCTCCCTAGTGCGAAGATCTCTATTTAATCTTGATTCTCTTTTCTTGCCATAGGCTCTGTGGATATTGCTGAGATATCAGAAAGTCTCAAATTATACTGCCAATAATATGTAACACATTAAAAATGAGAATATTGAGAAAAATATATGATTTGTTGCATTCTCATGTATACTGATGTCCTATCATTGAGCTGTCTAAGACTTTGCCCCTAAACTACTTTGCCCTTGCTAGCTGGGCTTACTTAGGTTCAGCTTTATACCTGTGTCACTTTTTATTTTTATTTTGTTCATTTATTACTTATTTTGCAGTGCTGGAGGCTGAACCCAGGGCTTCACACATGCTAGGCAAGTGCTCTGCCACTGAGCTACATCTCCAGCTCCCCCGTGTCACCTTTTGGAACTTCTGTCCTTACTCCTCATGCTAACACTGGACAGCATCATCTGATCCTTACCCAATCTCTAAGCCTCAGCTACTCTGTATTTGGATGACTCACCAATCTAGAGTCCTAATCCTAGACAGGGATATTCATAGCCTATATGATATAGCATTTGTGGGTTGTGTACTTGGATTATCCCCGTCTCTGGAAATGTTGCTGAAACACTGTGAAGGAAGAAGAAGATGGATGTGTTCTTGGTCTGTTCCACTGTTGTGTAGCCAGGCTTTGAAGAACATCTCCATGCTGACAACATCATTGTCTATTGTCTGAAGGTCAATGTCAGTTCCCAGGATAGAACTCTCTGCAGAAGAAAGGGAAATAGTGCTTAAAGTGTTTAATTTTTTGATTATAATAACTTTTTGGTACTGAGGATTGAGCTCAGGGGCATTCTGCCTCTCAGCCTTACCCCAGACGTTTTTATTTTTTTAAATTTTGAAACAGGTTCTTGCTAAGTTGCTGAGGCTGGTCTCATATCTGTAATCCTCCTGCCTCAGCTTCCCAAGTACTAGGATTACAGGCATGAACCACCATGCCTGGCGAATTATAAGTTTTGAAAAATCCAAAATTTTAAATGTACTTATTTATTTTTGAGGTATTGGAAGTTGAATCTAGGGTCATTCTACCTTCAAGCTATATCCCCAGCTTTTAATTTTTAATTTTGAAACAGGGTCTTGCTAAGTTGCTGGGACTGGCCTCAAACCTGTGATCCTCCTGTCTCAGCCTCCCAAGTACAGTGCTGCTGTCCCTAAATGTATCTATATTTTGACCCATCAATTGCATCTCTAATTATATAGCCTAGAGACATACAAAAATGTTCACAACAGCATTGTGAAATTAACTAATAATAAAAACCCCAAACAGAGCCAGATGCTGTGGCACATGCCTGTAACCCAGTTTTTGGGAGGCTGAGACAGGAGGGTTGCAGGCTCAAGGCCAGTGTGCAGTAACTTAGTGAGATCCTGTATCAAAACAAAAAATAAAAAGGGTTGGGAGTGTAGCTCAGAGGTAGAATGCCCTTGGGTTCAATCCCCAATACAGCAAAACAAAAAACAAAAAACCCAAACAGGAAGCAACTCCAGTGTCCATCAATAGGGGAATGTTTTAATAAACTATGGCACACTTAAACTATGGAGTATTATGCAGCTGTTTAAAGTAAAGCTAAATGTACTGGCCTGGAAAACTAGGAGAAGGTAACTGAATAAAGGAAGTTGTAGAAGAGATATAAGTGATTAAATTTGTATGAACATAAAACCATCTAAGTACATATATAAATACATATACATACATATATATGTTTGTAAAGTGCATTTATATATGGATGTAAATGCACTTCACATAGGCCTGGAAGGCTCCCTTCACCATTGAGCTGTTAACAGTGGGCAAGAAGTGTGGAACTGGGGCAGGGTTCTGAGGTATGTTCCCTTTTTACTATTCATACTTCTCTAATGTTTGAATTTTATTGTAATTATGTATCTCTTGTGTTTAAAATATTATAGACTATAAAATGACAAAAATTATATGGCAGTACAAGTAATATTTAGGTAACAAGGGTGACTTTGGGTTTCTGCTGTTATTTTACATTGAAAATGTTATTACTTCTCTTACAAAAATGAATTAAAAAAAAGATGAACCACTGAGCTCCACCTTATGATATAGGTTATGATACAGTTAGTCACAGGTACACTGCTGCATGAGTGTTAGAAGCAAAGAGGTGGGGATGGTGTGATGGAGTATAATGTGTGTGTGTGTGTGTGTGTGTGTATGTGTGTGTGGTAAGGGGGATTGAACCCAGGGGCTTTTTACCTCTGAGCTATATCGGCAGCACTATTTTATTTTTTAAAAAATTGAAACAGGGTATCACTAAGGCTGAGGCTGGCCTTGAACTGTGATCTTCCTGTTTCAGCCCTCCAAGCACTGGAATTTCAGGCACGCACCACCATGCCCAGACTGGAGTGTGATTTTATTCCGAATCTGAATGAGTGGCGCTGGGTAGGTGGGTGACGAGGCTTTGCTGGTCCTTCTGGCTTCCTCCTTCCTTAGCTCTGGTATTGGAGTCTGGCTCTGCAGGTAAAGAATGCCAGTAAAAGCCAAAAATAATGTGGTGGAGGAAGCACAGACAGTGGAAATGAGGTAAGAGCTGGAAAGAAACTGAGGAGGATCCCGACTCTGTGCTTTATCATGAGAGACACTCTGAAATACTTGTACAAAGGGCCTAAGAAAAGCCAGTTGCTCTCATGAATTACCTTCTGTGTATGACTCATGAACCCAAGGGAGAAGGCTGGTTTATTTCTAGAACGACATTCCTGAGGACACGTAGGTAGAGGTGGCAGACTCTCCACAGGGAACAAAGGGGCTTCAGTCCAAGGTGCTGGTATCAACACAGGGGAGGGCGAGGGGAGAGTGCGATGACTTCACATCATATTTAATGACTTAGCCCATGGTTGAAAGGGAGAACCAAATGCATTTTTCTGTGGCTGGAATGATTAAAACACTGCCACCTTCCAGGGATAGTTGTTTCTATAGTTAACTAGTTATTTCATTCACTCCATTAGATATATATGACACTTTTTGCCCTTAAGAAATTTATAAAGCAACAATATTCTTCACCATTCTTCTTCAAATTCTCTTCTCCATATATGTGTGTGTGTGTGTGTGTGTGTGTGTGTGTGTGTGTGTGTATATATATATATATATATATATATATATTCCTGTTGACACCCATCGACGTTCTGACATTCTGATTTCTTAACCTACACATTCTTGGAAGAGCCACAGAGCAGAGCTTCTTCTGTTGAGAACATTTTCATATAATCTTCATAGAGGTGCTATGCCTTTAGTTTTGCAGTCTCAGAATAGAGTGAGAGTCTCAGGGACAGGTTTACGTTATCCATTCTAAAGACTAATGTGTAAGCCAGAACGCTTAGAAGGAGGACTTTTCCATTTTATTTGTCACTGGTCCAGACATCCATTTCCTTGGGCCTGGATTATGGCAGAGGCCTCTTAGCTGTCCTAACAAACTCCCTCTCTTCCCTTCCAATACTTCTTAGGTGTGACTTCCAGTTTCTTTTTTTTTTTTTTTTTGCGGTACCGGGGATTGAACACAGGGGCGTTCTACCTCCGCGCTATGCCCCCGGCCCTATTTTTTATGCTTTATTTTGAAACCAGGTCTCACGAAGTTGTGGAGGGCCTCACTAAGGAGAGAGAGAGAGAGAGAGGGAGAGAGAGAGAGCGAGAGCTGAGGCTGGCCACGAACCCGGATCCTCCGGTCTCTGCCTCCCAAAGTACTGGGATTACAAGCGTGCGCCACCACGCCCGGCCTACTTCCAGTTTCTGAAACATGGTTTTTTGAATCTCTCCTTTTTCCCCTCTTTTGTGGTACTGGGGACTGAACCCAGGGGAACTCTACCACCAAGCTACATCCCCAGCCCTTTAAAAAGCTTTTTTTTTTTTTTTGCAGTACTGGGGATTGAACCCAGGGGCTTTCTACCTCCGAGCTACACCCCTGGCCCTATTTTTTATCCTTTATTTTGAAACTGGGTCTCACGGAGTTGCGGAAGCCTCACTAATTAGCTGAGGCTGGCCGCGAACCCGGATCCTCTGGTCTCAGCCTCCCGAGTACTGGGATTACAAGCGTGCGCCACCATGCCCGGCTAAAAAGTTTTTCATTTTCAAACAGGATCTCGCTGAGTTACCACGCTCTGGCCTAGAACCTGTGATCCTCCTGTCTCCCTCCCAAGTACTGGGATTACAGGTGTGCACCACCATGCCTGTTCCCTCTGTTGCTACAGAGCACACAGCCTTTCTGCTGTCACTTGTTCATTCTGGACCACTTGGTACGCCTTATTATTCCTCAAGTACCCTACCTTTCCCTTCCTCTGTGATGGCTCAGGCCATTCCTCCTCCTGTTAGATTTTATTTTCCATTTTTCAAGATTGAGCTCAAGCTGGGCGTGGTGGTGCACACCTGTAATTCCAGTATTTGGGAGACTGAGACAGGAGGATCGCAGGTTTGAGGATAGCTTTTGCAATGTAGCGAGATGCTCAGCAACCGAGGGAGACCCTGTTTCAAAATAAAAATAAAAAGAGCTGGGGGTATAGCTTGGGCTAGAATGCCCCTGGTTCAATCCCCAGTAGTGCACGCACACACACATTGGGCTCAAATGTCACCTCCTTCATGCAGTCTGTCCTGATCCACCATCAACTTATTCCCACAGCTTTTGGTTTATATTTACAAATACATAGTTCACATTACATTTTGCTTTGGTACTGTTGTTATTTGGGGACACATTGTTTTCTCCCATTTAAATATAAACTATTCAAAGGTAGGAATGATTTCTTTTCACTTGCATTTTCCTTATCCCCCAGCTCAGTGCCTGGCACAGGGCTGAAGCTGAGCATGTGCCTGTTGAGTTGAACAACTGCCCTCATTACTCTTTCCTGTAACTCTTCTGCTTTAGCTAAGTTAGTCTTCTTGTCACATGACTTCCTTCCTTCCTTAGTGCTTTTATTACTCTGTCAATCCATGGCCTGCACCTCCTGCAGCATTCAACTCAGGACTGACTTTGTTTAGAAGTTATGTTTAAATATATCCTCCCTTATCTGGCTTTAATTAGCACCCCTGGGTATTCGTGGGCTTCATTTGGGCAATATTAATCACACTTGTTAGTTTCTTTCTTAAGGGGTTTCTTCTCTTTTCCTGAGTTTATGAAAGGCAGGGGGATTTAGTGGGAAAACCAGGGTTTAATTATACTTTGACAGTTGTTAACTATGTGGTTTTGGGCAAAGTGGGGATAGTACAACTTATTTTCTAGTTGTCACAAGGCATTTAAATGTGAGATGATTATCTAAGAATGGCATGTAGCAGGTCCAACAGATGTCATTTTATTCTTCCTCTCTCATCAACAAAATGATTAGCTCTTACAGAATAAGAATGTACTTTCATTTTTTTAAGTTTTTTTTCCCTCCTAGTCACTTTTTTGGCCTCTGCTTTATTCCCCTTTCCCATAAGAACACCAACACCTATTACTGTATTTCCTCACAAATACAGCTGAAAGTGTTAAAGGGGGTCGGGGAGATGTCTCCCTTCTCAGGTGTGGAAGAGCATCTTCCACAGTGCCTGGAGAGCAGGCCCCCTGACTCCTGATTTCAGATAGCAGGGTTACTAGAGTGAAGCTGTGGCTGTGACTGGGTGGCTCTGCCAAATGAGGAAGGCCTGGGTCAGCGCAGCTGCAGACCGGTCTGCGTTCACATTGTTGGACTTATCCTGCCCCCCTGTGGCCACAAGCAGTGACATCCTTCTCTGAGCTCTTACAGCTATTCTTTTTTTTTTCTTTGTGGTACTGGGGATTGAACCCAGGGGCATTCTACCTCCAAGCTACACCCCAGCCCTATTTTTTTATTCTTTACTTTGAAACTGGGTCTCACTAAATTGAGGAGGGCCTCACTAAGTAGCTGAAGCTAGCTGCGAACCCGGATCCTCCAGTCTCAGCCTCCCAAGTACTGGGATTACAAGCGTGCGCCACCACACCCAGCTTCTCTTACAGCTATTCTGAAGGGCCACAGTAATGAGAAAAATTAAAAAAGCCAAAAATGATTGAAAATCATGTAATGCCTAGAGCAGACCCTAAAGGCACCCTCAAACATGGAAACAAAATTGAAATGTGTTTAAAGTGGGATACTCTACATGTGTATATAATGGCTGTATTTCTTCTTCTTCTTTTTTTTGCAGTTCCAGGGATTGAACACAAGGGCATTCTACCTCTGAGCTACACCCCCAGCCCTATTTTTAATTCTTTATTTTGAAACAGGGTCTCACTAAGTTGCGGAGGGCCTAAGTAGCTGAGGCTGGTCGCGAACTTGCGATCATCCTGTCTCAGCCTCCCAAGTACTGGGATAACAAGCGTGTGCCACCATGCCCAGCTTGAATTTGTTTCTTGATGTAAAATGTCTAGAGGCCCAGAAAAATGGAGCTTCTGCCCAGTTCTGTGCATTCTCCTAGTTCCACAAAGGCCAGACCTGTTCCTTTCCAAATGAGCCTCATGTGGCTTGTCCTTGGGTATCATGGATCGGCTTCAGGGGTTTTTGCAACTCTCCGAAACTGTATGCAATGTCATCTGTATGTGTACAGATGTATTTGGATGGGTAGGAGAAGGGGATAGCCCCTTAACTTTTATCGGATTCTCAAAAGAGCTCTGTAACCCCCAAATGTCAAGGGCCACTACAGAGACTATGGAGTCATAGTATCTTAGACTGCCTGGGTCAGTTTACAATCAGCATTGTCTACTCTCTGAATATGGGAGTAAATACAGGATGTTAACTAGGGTAAGTAAACAGATCAGATAAAGTTTGCTCAGGAACTTCTATGCAGAGCCACTCAACCACGTCCTTAACCCAACACGAGTATAATCTCTAATGCTCAAAATAGTGGGGCAGTCCAGTGTGTCTTTCTGAGGACATCTGCCTCATCTGTGGAGGTGATGATTGGACCCTGGAAAAAGGAGAAGCCCCCTGAAAGGAGGTTGTAGGGGAAATGGAGGTCGTGACCATGTGGACCCGGTGCAGAGAAGTGAGTGTGGGAATGGATCAAGTGGTGACCTTCCTGGGGCTCCAATCTGCAAGAGGGCTAATATACCAACAGAACGGTTATGGAGAGAAAATTTATATTGCCGAGAATTTAACTCTTCTCAGGAAGAAAACCATTGTCATTCATTCAATCACGTAGTCACTAATTCTTTCCTTTGTTTGTCATTCAAGCCATGCTTGAATTGGTGCCTTTTATGAGCCAGGCACTGATTGGTGGCATGAAGAAAAGAGACAATTAGCCTGTTTGTATGGCTTACACGCTAGCTAGAGAAAATAATAAACAAACAAAATGCAACTGCAGATCATATTAGATACTATGAAGAAAAATAAAGCTGGAAGGGTTAGTGTGTGTGTGTGTGTGTGTGTGTGTGTGTGTGTGTGTGAGAGAGAGAGAGAGAGAGAGAGAGAGGGAAGAGAGAGAGAGACAGAGAGAGAGAGAGAGAAGAAAAAAGAGAGAAAGAGAAGAAAGAGCAGAGAGCGAATCTTTAGCTTGGATGGTCAGGGGAGCATTCTTTAAAAAGGTGATAGTTGAGCAGAGACTTGAATGAAGTGGAATGAGTCACATAAACATTTGTGGGAAGTTTTTTTTTTGTCATACTGGGAATTGAACGCAGGGACATTCTACCTCTGAGCTACACCCCAGCCCTATTTAATTTTTCTTTTCTGTTTTTTTGTGGTACTGAGGATTGAACCCAGGGGCATTCTACCTCCGAGCTACACCCCCAGCCCTATTTTTTATTCTTTTTTTTGAAACAGGGTCTCACTAACTTGTGGAGGGCCTCACTAAGTAGCTGAGGCTGGCCGCGAACCTGGATCCTCTGGTCTCAGCCTCCCAAGTACTGGGACTATAAGCGTGTGCCACCATGCCCGGCACTTATTTTTTATTCTGAAACAGGGTCTCACTAAGTTGCAGAGGGCCTCACTAAGTTGCTGAGGCTGGCCACCAACCTGTGATCCTCCTGTCTCAGCCTCTCAAGTATTGGGATTACAGGTGTGTGCCACATGCCTGGCTTGGAAGATTGTTCTTTTTTTTTTTTCTTGTGGAACTGGGGATGGAACCCAGGGGCATTCTACCTCTGAGCTACACCCCCGGCCCTATTTTTTTATTCTTTATTTTGAAACAGGGTCTCACTAAGTTGCGGAGGGCCTCACTAAGTAGCTGAGGCTGGCTGTGAACCCGGTTCCTCCTGTCTCAGCCTCCCAAATATTGGGATTACAGGTGTGCGCCACCACGCCCGGCTGGAAGATTTCTCTTTATAGGGGGTATAAGAAAACTCAAAGGTCTTGAGGTGAAATGAGCTTGGCATGTTGCAGGAAGAGCCAGAAGACTAAAGCACCATAAGAGAGGTGAGTGCTGGCTGAGAGGCTGCTGTGGTGAAGGAAGAGACCCCCAAAGGAGCTTGCTCATGTAGCAACAGGTCACTACACTTGCTCTGAATAAGGGTGGGTCCCCTTATTGCAAGGGTTAGTTGTGCTTACGAAGTTTCTAAGATTAGGGAAAAATTGATTCAATCTGGCTCCTTTTCCTTTCTTTTTCTTTACAGCTCTTTGCTTCTTAACAATTGTTGAGTTAGTATTTCACTTTATTTTATCTATTTATTTTTTGACACTGGAGATTGAATACAGGGGCATTTTACCTCCAAGCTACACCCCCAGCCCTATTTTTTATTCTTTATTTGGAAACAGGGTCTCACTAAGTTGTGGAGGGCCTCACTAAGTAGCTGAGGCTGGCTGCGAACCCGGATCCTCTGGTCTCAGCCTCCCAAGTACTGGGATTACAAGCGTGCGCCACCATGCCCGGCTCTCAGTACTCTTTTATAAGGGTACTGATCCCATTCACGAGGGCTCCAAGCTCTCGGAGACCTAATTACCTCCCAATCCCATAATATTGGTGGTTAGGTTTCAACAGAAGAATTTTTGAAGGATACCCACATTCAGACCATAGCAGGCCCAGCTGAGACAGGTTTCACTCTAATTTCAAAGATAACATTCTAGCCTTTTGTAAGCAAACAAAAAGTTTTCAGAGCAATTATTTTGTCAGGAGAGTAGCCTGTTTATACCTCCTAGCTACACTCCAGCCCATTTATTTATTTATTTATTTATTTATTTATTTATTTATTTATTGCAGTACTGGGGGTTGAACCCAGGGGATTCTACCTCTGAGCTACACCCCAGCCCTATTTTTTATTCTTCATTTTGAAACATGGTCTCACTAAGTTGCAGAGGGCCTCACTAAGTAGCAGGAGGGCCTCACTAAGTAGCTGAGGCTGGCCGCGAACCTATGATCCTCCTGTCTCAGCCTCCTAAGTACTGGGATTACAAGCGTGCGCCACCACGCCTGGCTCCTTATTTTTTATTTTGCAACAGGCTCTCACCGAGTTGCTGAAGGTATCACTAAGTTGCTAAGGCTGGCCTTGAACCTGCTACCTGTTTTAGCCTCCCAAGTACTGGGATTACAGGCGTGTGCCACCACGCCTAGCTGTAGAG
>PVJS01038775.1:0-19224 GCA_004027185.1 Glis glis
GGAACGTTGGGAGGGCAGCAGCAGCAGCAGCAGCAGCAGCCAGGAGAGAGGCACTCTGGGATGGCAGCAGCCCAGAAGAGGGGCACTCTAGGAGGGCAGCAACCCAGGAGAGGGGCACTCTGGGAGGGCAGCATCAGCCCAGGAGAGAGGCACTCTGGGAGGGCAGCAGCAGCAGCAGCCCAGGAGAGAGGCACACTGGGAGGGCAGTAGCTCAGGAGAGAGGCACTCTGGGTCTCCGACTGTTGGGGTGCAGCAGCCAGTTCAGAGGGGCCCATGTCTCTGGGTGCTGTGCTTCCAGGGTTCCCTCTGGCCCCGGCATGCACAGGTGCAGTCTCTGCATCACGCAGGAAGCAACACCTCTGTGGGAGATGCTGAGGGTGTCTTAAGGACCACGACAGACAAGACCCCCACCCCACAGACCCAACATTCTGAAGGGACAAAGGGAGGACAGATAACTGAGCATGTGTAGTGACAGAAAGCGAGGTGGTGACCTGACCCAATCTAACAGCGGGGGCGGGACACCACTCCCAGGGCAGAGACTCATTGTGCAAAGGGTCAGCTCCCCCCCCCCCCGCGACTGGCTACACCTAATTCCAGAATCATCTAAAGGGCGAGGGGTGCACTCTCAGGCACAGGCTCTCAGGCAGGAAAAGGAAGCCCTCAAGGTCCACATGTCCTGCAGCTACCTTCCCCACAGAGTTGTCCTTAATGGTGAGACTCCCTGAACCAATTCATTGCTTTAAAGAGCTTGTAAGATTCTACTAAATGAACACACCACTTGTTGCTCTGTGTGAAAAGGTTTATTCTTTAAAGGGGATTTTAAAAGTGAAAAGTCAATCTCTTAGGCAAGAAGATATGCAGTCAGACACTGCATAACAATGTTTTGGTCAACAATGAACTGAATATATGACAGTGATCCCATAAAAACATAGTGGAGCTGCAAAGTTCCTATTGTCTAGCACTTTACTGCACCTTTTCCATGTGAGATATATTTAAATACACAAATCTTAGCACTTTGTTACAACTGCCCATAGTGGTACAGATGTAGAGCCAGGAACAACAGGCCATGTCATGCAGTCTAGGTGTGCAGTAGCCTATTCTATCTAGGTTTGGGTAACTATGTTCTATGATGTCCACACAATGACAAAATCACTTAGCACATTTATCAGAGCATGTTCCCATTGTCAAGCAACACATGACTGTATGTGTAACAGAGGAACTGTGTATCACATAGAAGAACCAGTAATTAGTTATTCATCTTCCAGGAAGACGCTGGCCTGGAATTTATAGATGCTACTTTTTGACTCAGAAATAATCAGTCCATGTACAAAGCTTCAGTTGTCTTATCTATTTCATCTTCCTACCACCAGATATGTGGTTGGTGAATAGCCACTACTAAACTTTTGTTAAATTACAGGAGGGAATAAAAAGCAAATAAGCCTCCAAAATAGAATTTTTTAACAAAATTTTGTGCAAGTTTTTCTGTGGATATAAGTCCTTATCTCATGTGGGTAGAGACCTTGGAGTGCGACTGCTGGATTGTATGGTTAAGAGTATGGTTAGCTCTGGGAGAAAGTGCTAAACTGTCCTCTGAAGTGGCTGTACCATTTTGAAATCCCACCAACAACAAATGAGTTCTTGGTGCTCTACATCCTCACCAGCATTTGGTGTTGTCAGTTAATTTCAATATTAGCCATTCTAATAATGTGGAGTGGTATCTTATTTTAACTTGCAATTTCCTAATGATTTATAACATGGAGTATCTTTTCATATGCTTGCTGTTCATTTGCATATCATCTTTGGTGAGGCTCGGGTCTTTGGCACATCTTTATTTTTTTTTTAATGTTTTTATTGGTGCATTGTAGTCTCACATCACAATGAGTATCAGTTTGGTGTTAACGTACATGCACACAGCTCTTGGTGTCCCTCCCCCCCCGCCTCCCCCCCACATGTAGCACTGAGAATGATGTTGGTATAATCTCATATATACACATTGTTTATGACAGTAATTCCATAGATTCACTTCTTTCTTACCTTCCCCTTCCCTTGTACCACTGAGGGTTCTCTGTTGTCATTGGAGTCCCTTTTGTGTCCCCACTACTCCCTAAGTTGCGCATATTAATGAAAACATATGTCCTTGCTTTTTTTGTGATTGGCTAATCTCACTTAACATAATGTTCTCCAGATCTTTCCATTTTCTTGCAAATGCTGTTATTTGTTCTTCTTTATTGCTGAGTAGAATTCCATTGTGTGTATTTCCCATAATTTTGTAATCCATTCATCTGTTGATGGACATCTAGATTGGTTCCATAATTTGGCCACTGTGAATTGTGCTGCTATGAACATGGGTATGCATATATTACTGTTGTTTTCTAGATTCAATCCCTTTGGTATGATACCCAGTAGTGGTATAGCCGGATCATATGGTGGATCCATTCCCAGTTTTCTGAGGAATCTCCACACTGATCTCCATAGTGGTTGAACTAGTTTGCAATCCCACCAACAGTGTAGAAGAGTCCCGATTTCCCCACATCCTCACCAACATTTGTTGTTGTTTGACTTCTTAATGCTTGCCATTGTAATTGGGGTCAGATGAAATCTTAGAGTAGTTTTGATTTGCATCTCCCTGATTGCTAATGATGTTGGAACATTTTTTCATGTATCTATTGGCCATTTGTATCTCTTCTTTCGTGAAGTGTCTATTCATTTCAGTTGCCCACTTCTTAATCGATTGTTTGTTTTCTTAGTGTAAAGTCTTTTAAGTTCTTTGTATATCCTAGATATTAGACCTCTGTCAGAGGGATAGCTTGCAAATATCTTTTTCCATTCCGTAGGCTTTCTCTTTAAGCTCATGATGGTTTCCTTTGATGAGCAGAAGCTTTGTAGTTTAATGCTATCCCATTTATCAATTCTTGTTTTAATTTCCTGTGCTTTGGAGGTCTTGTTGAGGAAGTTTCTACCTGCGCCTATATGATGGAGTGTTGGATCTATGGCTTCTTCTAATAATTTCACAGTCTCTCATCTAACTTCTAGGTCTTTGATCCATCTTGAGTTGACTCTTGTGCAGGGTGAGAGGTAAGGATTCAGCTCCATTTTTCTACAGGTAGATAACCAGTTTTCCCAGAACCATTTGTTGAAGACTGTCCTTTCTCCAACGTATGTGTTTGGCACCTTTGTCAAAAATCAATTGGCTATAAGTTTGTGGACTTGTTTCTGTATCTTCTATTCTGTTCCACTGGTCTATGTGTCTGTTTTTGTGCCAATTTTATTACTATAAAATTGATTTTATTACTATAGCTCTGTAGTATAATTTGAAGTCAGGAATTGTGATGCCTCCTGCATGGTTCTTATTGCTGAGAATTGCTTTGGCTATTCTGGGTCTTTTGTTTCTCCATATGAAATTAATGACTGATTTTTCTAGCTCTGCGAAAAATGATGTTGATATTTTGATAGGGATTACATTGACTCTGTAGATCATTTTTGGCAGGATTGGCCCATCTTTAAATGAGGTTGTTCACTTTTTTATTGGTGAGTTTTAAGAGTTCTCTATACATTTTAGATAACAGTACTTTATCAGATATGTCTTTTGTAAGTATCTTCTACAAGCCTGTAGCTTGCAGCATTAGGCAGTTTTGTGTCACTGTGACAAATGTCTGAGAAAATCAATTTAGAGAAGAGGAGGTTCACTTTGTCATATGTTTCAGATTTCAGTCCATGATTGGCTGGCTCTCAGGCAGAAACATCACAGCGAAGGGGCATGGTGGAGTGGAGGAAAGCTGCTCTCCTCAGGGCAGCCATGAAGCTGAGAGAGAGGAAGTGAATAGGGTCCGGGACAAGACATACCTTCCAGGACACTCCCCCAGTGACCTACTTCCTCCAAGGACTCCCTCCCCCACACATACCCACAGTGTCCACCACCTCCTAATAATGCCATCAAATATGAGCCCCTCAACAAATTAATACACAGATAAGCTCAGAGCCCTCATGACCCAATGACTTCCCAAACCCTCACATCTGAACCTTGGGGGGCATTCTAAAACCAAACCATACACTTGTTTATTCATTCATGATGATGCCTTTTGTAGATAAGGAGTTTTTAATTTTAATGAAATCCAACAGACCAATGGTGTGTGCGTGTGTGTGCGCGTATGTATGCGCACGTGGGTATGGTACTAGGGATTGAACCCAGAGGCATTCTACCTCTGAGTTACACCCCCAGCCCTTTTTATTTTTATTTTGAAACAGGGTCTCACTAAATTAGTGGATGTTGACCTCAAACCTGAGATCTTCCTGTTTCGGCCTCCCACATTCTGGGATTGCAGGCGTGTACTGCATCTGAAGTGTCTGGCTTCAATTTTCTTTCACCATATCCAAGGTTCCCAAGATTTTCCACTATATTATCCTCTTGGAGTTTTATAGTTTTGCATTTTACACTTATGTGTGTAATCTACTTTGAGTTAATATTGAGGCATAAGGTCTATGTCTATATTCACGCATATACATATATATGTACATATATATGTATACTTTTTTTGTATGTGGATGTACACCTGTTTCTTCACCATTGGTTGAAAAGATGTCCTTTTCCCCAATGAATTGCCTTTGCTTCTTTGTCTATATTTGTGTGCATCTACTTCTGGGCTCTCTATTCTGTTCCATTGATATATTTATCTATTCTTTCACCAATTCCAAACTATGTCGATTACTACGGCTCATGGTAAGTCTTGAAGTTGGGTACTGTCAAACCTCTTATTTTGTTCATCTCTTTCAATATTGTGTCAACTATTCTGTTTTTGGTCTTTCCATATAAACTTTAGAAACAAATTTGTCAATCTCCACAGAATGTTGGTATCATTGAATCTAGAAATCAATTTTGGAAGAACTGACATCTCAGTATTGAGTTGTTCTATGCATGAACATGAAATATAACTTTGTGTAGCTGTTCTTCGACTTCTCCCATTAGTTAGGTAGTTTTCTTCATATAGAAGTTATACAAATTTTGTGAGATTTACACCTGAATATTTTTTGAGGGTGCTAATATAAGTGGTATTGTGTTCTTAATTTTCAAATTCCACTTGTTCATTGCCAGTATATTGGAAAGTGATTGACTTTTATATATTATCCCTGTATCCTGCAACTCTGCATTTATTAGTTCCAGGAGTTTGTCAATTCTTTCAGATTTTCATTACTTGCATTCCTAAACTTTGTTGTTCTGACTCAAAAAACAAGGAAATTTCTAATGAGTAGGATAGGTGTTGTATTCGTTTTCTAGGACTGCCGTTACAAAGTGCCACCGACTGGGTAAGTTAAAGAACAGAGAGTTCTTATCTTCAGTCAGGAGGCCAGAAGTCCAAGACCAAGCCGCTGCTGTGTTGGCTCCTTTTGAGGCTGCGAGGGATATTCTGTCCAGGCCCCCTTGTCGGTGTGAAGACGCAGCCTTCTCCTTGGGTCACTGCAGTCTGCCTGCTCTATGTTTCCTCATCTACTCTTACAAGGACGCCGCTCAGATGACTCTACCCTAATAACCTCATTTAACCTTAATCTCGTTTTTAAGACCCTATCTCCAAATACAATCACATTCTGAGGTATTGGGGGTCAGGACTTCAACATACAGATTTTTAAAGGAACTGATTCCATTTATAACAGGCATATTTATTTATTTATTTATTTATTTATTTATTTATTTTGCGGTACTGGGGATTGAACCCAGGGGCGTTCTACCTCCGCGCTACACCCCTGGCCCTATTTTTTTATACTTTATTTTGAAACCGGGTCCCACGAAGTTGCAGAGGGCCTCACTAAGTAGAGAGAGAGAGAGAGAGAAAGAGAGAGAGAGAGAGAGAGAGAGCTGAGGCTGGCCGCGAACCCGGATTCTCCGGTCTCCGCCTCCCAAAGTACTGGGATTACAAGCGTGCGCCACCATGCCCGGCTATAACAGGTATATTCATTGAAAAGTAAAAACACATTCAACAGCAGTCCTTTACTCCTCAGTGTTAGTTCAAAGAGTCTTAGGAGTTTATAATATTTTGAAAACATTAAGTCATATAAGAAAAATACAGAAATGGACTATACAAATTTATTCAACAGGAAAAATGTGCCAGTATAGCCTCATATCTATAAGAATTGTCTTATATATATTGGTATCCAAAACCAGAATGGTACTATAAGCATTCATTATAGGTCAAATAGGCTTATTGGGCTTATTTGGAAATCCAATCATAATGCATGATGTTATTTCCCCAGCAAAATGTGTTCCAAGTAAGTGGAGGTCTGACCTGCAGGGCAGGAGGCTGACATGTGGGCTGTTTGGCCTACTGAGATCCAATTGAGGGAGCATTACAAGATACAAATACTGGGAATTAAATTGAACCTCTTTTCTCAAGGGTATTTAACTGAACCAATAGGAGATTGAATAGTCCTCAGAAACAGAATCATGTGGAGAACAAATACCCAGTGAGAAGCTATTGTTGGAGATAGGGACGTGATCTTAAGGGTGGGAACTCAGGACCCACTGGGTTTGTGGCTATGTATTTATTGGGAAAAAAGCAGCTCCACCCATGTGTGCTTGTGTGTCATGTGGGGTAGCCTTCCACTATGTTAACACTTCACACTGACTCTCATCGTAGACATTCTGGCTGCCCACGTGACTTTGGGTAGGGCTGTCCCTGGGACAAATGTCTGCTGAAGACCAATGTCAAGGAACACGAGTGCTGCTCCTGAGTGGGCAGAAGCTAAATGGTACTAAAGAGGCCATCAGGGGTCAGTACAGTGACTAAGGGTAAAGTGACTATGGCAGAGGCTACTGTTCTCATTCTGGCTGAGCCAAACACCTACCCACAATCCAATCTCTTCCTCTGGAACATAACATGCAAATGAACTCAACAAAAAAACAACATAGCAGCCTAGCATACGGCTAGAAAGGCCTGATACTGGCTGCCCTTCCAAGTTAATTCTTGACTCAGCAGAGCATGTGTGTAGAATGGCTCCTGCCCCACTGACCACTGCTGTCAAAACTTTCGCAAAACTTGTCACCAAAGAGAGGGCCCAGGCTAAAAGGATACCTTCTCCAGCAAATGTGCAGACCACTGGGAACAACTGAGCACCTGTCACCCATCCCTACCTGCAAGCAGCCTTACCTGTCAAACGGCGGCCACACTCGGGTTTCCCTTTTTCAGACGTCGCTTTCTTGGGTGGTGTTTCTGAGGCCACAGTCTGGGATGTCCCCTTTTCTTGGCCACTTGGAACATTAGGAAAAAGTCTCTTCAGCACTTTTTCAACAAATACTATAAAGGCAATAGATTAATAAGAAAAGAAATGAAAGGAATGCCTTACTATATTTATTTAAATCACACGTGGCTTTCATTTGAAACAAAAGAAGTCCCCACCACCTGAGAGCTAAGCAACACACTCGTCACCAACCCCCCAGGGAATGACTAGACACACAATCAGAGGCCACCACCCAACACACCCTGCACACACCCCAGGCCTGGTCCCTTAAAGGCCTGCCGGCCTCCTCCAGGGCACAGCCTCACGTCAGGGAGGCTAGGCCTGCCTGGGTAAGGTGCACTCTGGTGCGTGTCTGTGCAGCTCTAACTCTGCTCTTCCCTGCAAGCATCTGTCTCAGTTTTCCTACGGTGCAGCCTGTGAAACACCACAGAGTGGGGTTTGGCTCTGGGAACAAGGTACCCTTGAGGTTGGTCAGTAGACATGGAGGCCATGGGGTTCCTAGAGCCAGGCGTGCAGCAGACCAGCTCTAAAGAGAACAGCAGGGCTTGGAGGGGCCACCCTCTCCCACCATCTGTCTCTCTCAACTGAGCGGGCTGACAGCTGCAATTGAGAAACAGTTCTGTACAGCTCACGTGGTTCTAGCACATATATGGACGTTCTTCACTTAGTTTATTTTAGTTTACATTGTGCTTTAACTGGAGGGAGAAAACTGTCCTAATGAATAAATATTTCCATCCTGACTTAAGTGTGGTTTATAGCAGGTATGATCTCAAAACAGCAGAATGGAAAAGGTGAGAGAGAAAGATTAATAAAAGGAGTTTTTAACCTCATTAAATATAGAAAGTAAATAAATAAAGACTGCTTCAGGGTAGCCACACGTTCTGAGGCAGAAGTCCGAGTGCCTGGGTGCACAATGGAAGATGCAGATGCAGCACAGGTAATGATGTGCAACACGAAGTGTGAAGATAGACATAGAGTGGCTTACAGGTACAGTAGGGGGTTGCCTTTGCCCTACACAGGACATTCTACCTAAAAACACAGATTCTAATTTCATCAGAAATAACTCCTTCAACACGTGCTTGAGCACATGTGCTTGAGAACACAATGCGGGTTTAAAAACAAAAGGCTCTTTGCACCTTGATGTTGGAAATCATAATCACTGCCTTCTAGAATACAGGCAATTCTCTACAGAGAGTTGTATTATAATCTCAACCTGGTGTCCCTGCACAACCTGAAAGTTAAGAATCAAACTGCTAGCACAGCTGGCAAAGACCACAGAACCCCAAGGTCTCTGGATTCTCAGCTCACTTTACTTCTGCAGTTTGAACCTACATGACTGCTGCAGGTCTTGAGGTTTGGGACAGGTAGCGCCTTCCTCAGGTACAAGATGCAGCCCAGATCTGGATGGTCTAGGGTGTAAGCCATGCCAAGAGACCCCAGATGTGCTCTTGAGTGGCAGTTCATCCTGGTACTCTCTGTGCCTCTCTGTCTCTGCCCTTCCTTCTCACCTCCCCAGTAATCAGGAGTGCTGTCTCTGACCCTGCCCATGCTCCCTGCTCCTCATTCTACACGCTCCGCCTCATGCATGTCATTTCCTCACACACTGTCGACTGTCCCCTCACAGGGTGAAATCATCTCTAGCTTGCTACCTCTAGAACCCTGTTCCTAACACCTGGCAGACACACCTTGAAGTCTCCTTGTCACCTAGTATCTTAAAAAACAAGACTGAACTCACTTTTTCTATCCCAAACCTCATGCCCTCCTGGACCAGTCTCCAATGGCAAAGGCACTACTGGCTCCCCAGGGGACTGGAGACCCCAGCCCACACTGCCCCCACCTCTTTGCCTGGACCCCCATCCCACCCACCCACCCACCACGCTGTCCGTTCAGTCTTTGCCTTCCATCCCAAGAACATGCTCCCTGAGCACACCTGCTGACCACAAGCCAGTCTGCCTGCCTGCCTGCCTGCCTTCCTTCCTTCCTTCCTTCTTTCCCTCCCTCCCTCCTGTCCATCCATCTTCCATTTTCACATAATTTTAGACATACAGAGTCTCCGTCTACTCTTCAGGAGCTTCCCCTGGGGTCAACATCTGACTTGTGCTGGCACAATACTACGGTATAGGATCAGTTTGAATCACACTATCTTGCCCTGACATCCTGTCTGTTTCAGCTCCCACACCTACCTATTCTCAGGGCTCCCTGCTTTTATCAGGTTGGCATAGTTCCTCTGATGTTCCTTGCTCTCCACAGATTGGTCAGTTATTTGTAGACTCTTCCTAGTTTGAGTTTGCCCTATGTCTTCTCATGATTAGATTGAGGTTATTAACGTTAGGCAACACCACCACAGATGGGGTGTTCCTTTCAACACACTGGGGTTCAGGACATTGACCTGTCTCATTTCTGCTGACATTAACCTTAATGACCACCAGGGTGAGGTGACATCTGGTGGACTTCTTCCTGAAAAGTCAGTGTTTTCTCCTTTTTAATGAAAAAACCTCCTGTTGTGGACACTCTGAGCCTACATCCTCGGTGAACCTCCTCAACGTCACCCATTACGTTAGCATGGACTGTGGGTCCTGCCTGCAGCACATGGGACTGTGGTACTCTTGTGGTGGTTTTATTTTCCTCATTCCTTCAGCAGTGCATGGGGTTCTTCTGAAAGAAAGCTCCTCCTACCTCCTCATTTGTTTATTATATTACTACTTTTTATTATTCATTTATGGTCTCATGAGTATTTCATTTATTCTGAGGTTTATAACCCTTTGCTCTTCATTGCATATTGTGTTGCTCAAACTGTCCCAGTGCTGGCTTTTTCAGCGTGGACCCAATGCCCTCTGGCAAGCCCCTGCCCTTCCATGAGCACATAGCCACTATCTGGCCCCAGAACAGGCCACATCTCATCCTGCATTTTCTGTGCCCCAGACCCCGAGCTAGCCCCCTGTCCAAGGAGCCTAGTATTTAGCCAGCAGCACCCGGGTACTTGAGTGTTCACTGTCCCTGTTGTCTTCCTGAACACAAATCTAATCATGACAGTCATTTGCTTAAAAGTTGCCTACTTTGAGGAAGGACGTGGTCACAGCGCACTGGCCCGGGCAGACAGCATCTGCGAGTCACAAGATGAAGATGACGGCTGTTTTGTCACTAATAGTGTTGGTGCCACTGATTTAAAAGAAATCATTGGCTATTTTAGACCAAAATACTGTATAGCCACTTAGCCCTCACTTCTAACTTTGAACCTCCAGTTATGAGTGAAATAAGGACCCTATAAACTGCTTGACCACTTCCTAGAAGTAGGAGCTTTCCCAGGAAACAAAACATGCCTTCAACTGGGCAACTAACTTTGTAATTAAAAAGCAGAAGATAAATGAAAGCTGCTTTTTTTTCAGGATGCCAGGATAATGTAAGTATAATTTTTAAAAAACACTTATCATTTTTGGCTTGTTGAAATGCTCATTTTTTTTTTTTTGCGGTACTGGGGATTGAACGCAGAGGTGTTCTACCTCTGCGCTACACCCCCGCCCCTATTTTTTATGCTTTATTTTGAAACCAGGTCTCATGAGGTTGCGGAGGGCCTCACTAAGGAGGGAGAGAGAGAGAGAGAGAGAGAGAGAGACAGAGCAAGAGCTGAGGCTGGCCGCGAACCTGGATTCTCCGGTCTCCGCCTCCCAAAGTACTGGGATTATAAGCGTGCGTCACCACGCCCGGCGCGAAATGCTCATTTTTGACCCACTGTTGTTTTTGTTGTCATTGTTATATTTGTGTGCATTTATATACTATAAACATAGACCTAAAAATCAAGTTAAAGGTTAACAGTCTCTTTTCTGTTTAATTCCCAATGTGCTAAACAACAACCCCCCCACACACATACACACAGAGCCGGGTGATCTGGTTCTGGGGGGCAAGCTATTGCCACAGGCCCCAAAGGCTCAAGATCTCTGTACTATCATATGGTCATAACAGGGGCTCCGATGCTGCCACCAGAAACCCGAGTCCAGTCCCCTTCTCGTTTTTCTCACACCTCATCAATATGCTCCTCTTCCTGCAGCAGGAGCAAGTTTAAACTTGAAACTCTAGTGTCTATCAAAAAGCAATCACCAGGAAACAAAAAAAGCAGAGGAATGGGTGTTTAATGCCAAAGGGGAAAAATAGCCCACAGGAAAACAAATACAATTAGCAAGCAGGTCAGGCAATCATAAAGGAGAAATGATGGACAGAACAAAAGGCCGTGAAGAAAAACATCCCAACTAAAATGAAAATGTAGCAATATCAAACAGAAATTAAGTCTCCTTTCCACAGGGGAACTGAGTTATTTTGATATAATTTTCAGAAAGGACTGCTGCCTACACTTGCTATTTCAATTTAAAGACAGAAGCCAAATAAAAATAAAATCTTTCAGTAAAGTGTTCTTTGGAAATTAGACACCTAGGAAAACAGTAGATATATGTACCTCAGAAAGAAACAGAAAGTTTGGTTGCTGGTGCTAAGCCTATTCATTTCTAAGCTCTTCCTCAATGCAGTTACTTGATTTGAAATCTAACAGTTGGATATAAAAAAGACTTTGTTCCATTTTCAACAAAGGTGTTAATGGCAGCATTTCAAGGAATTATTTTTTCTATTTTGCTATGGTGTTAGAGCAGAAGCCCAAAAAAGTCTTCAAGTGTCTTAACAAGCTCCTCCAAGAGAGAAGGCAAAACAAACTCAATGAGAAAGCGCCACACAGCTTCTGGTGTGCTTCCTATCCCAGGCAGAATTTCTCTTTTTAAATATTATTTATTTTTTCTTTTTCTTTTATTTTGCGGTACCGGGGATTGAACCCAGGGGTGTTCTACCTCCGAGCTACACCCCCGGCCCTATTTTTTATCCTTTATTTTGAAACCAGGTCTCATGAAGTTGCGGAGGACCTCACTAAGTAGCTGAGGCTGGCCGCGAACCCGGATCCTCCGGTCTCTGCCTCCCAAGTACTGGGATTACAAGCGTGTGCCACCACGCACGGCTATTTTTTCTTTTTAACTGGCACACCATAGTTGTACATGTTTAATGGGGTATGGTGTGATAGTTCCATACACGTGCACAATATATACTGATAAAACCAGGATGATTAGCACTTCCCTCTCATTTCTTTGTGTTTGGAGCCTTTGTGCTCCTCTCCCCTAGTTCTTCACAAAACACATAAAGAGTTATTGCTAACCACAGTCACCTCACTGTGCTGCAGAACACTAGGACCCAACTGTATTTCGGTACCTGTTATCCATTCCCCTTTATTCCCCTTCCCCTTCTCATCCCTATCCTCAAAAGACCACTATTCTAATATCTTATATGAGATCAACTGCTTTAGCTTCCACAAATGAGTGAGAACATGTGGTACTTGTCTCTGTGCCTGGCTTATTTCATGTCACATAATGTCCTCTACATCTATCCATGTTCCCACAGATGACAGGATTTCATTGGTCATGGGAAAATGAGTGTACATCCCATTTGAGAGTCTCTTGTGGAAAAAAAAAGACACAGAAACTCTTCCTTCTATAATATTCTGAGAAAAGGAAAATGAAAAACATGATAGAAAAAAAAGCATCCCATGGTCTTTGATACCACCAAATATTACCCTATTAATGTCATGAATATTTGTATTTTCTTAAAAGAATTATTTGATTGCAAAAGTAATACATTTCCCCTTTTTATCTGTGTGCATAAAATACTTATTTAAAAATAGCCAAATTTAGCCAGGCGTGGTGGCACACGTTTGTAATCCCTGTACTTGGGAGGCTGAGACCGGAGGATCCGGGTTCACAGCCAGTCTCAGCTACTTAGTGAGGCCCTCCGTAACTTAGTGAGACCCTGTTTCAAAATAAAGAATAAAAAAAAGGGCTGGGGGTGTAGCTCAGAGGTAGAATGCCCCTGGGTTCAATCCTCAGTACCGTGAAAAAAAAAAAAAGCCAAATTATGGAAGCAACCTAGGCATACATCAATAGATGAATGGATTACATAATTATGGGATATACACACAATGGAATTCTACTCAGCAATCAAGAAGAACAAAATTATTTCATTTTCAAGAAAATGGATGGATCTGGAGAACATTATGTTAAGTGAGATTAGTCAGTCACAGAAAGTGAAGGGTCATATGTTTTCTCTCATATGCGAAGCTAGGGAGTAATTGAGATACCAGAGAGACTTCAGATAATGGAGGAGAAACCTCAGTGGAGCCAGGGAGGTGGTCTAGAGAAAGGGGAGGGAGGGAGGATCAGTGAAGGAATCACTTCCACTGACATTATGTACATATGTGAGAATACCAACGCCAATCTCAATACCCTGTATGGGGAAGGGGGAATAGGGAGGGAGCTGGGGGAAACCCCGCCAAGTGCTGTGTGCATGTATGTCACTATCACTATGAACTACATTATGATGTGAGACTATAATGTACCAAAAAAAGTATTTAAAATAAATAAAAATAGGAATAAATTTACTCATTTCATTTTACTGAATATACACTGTACATCTAGAAAGCTCTTTGGTGATAAAAGACATTAGATATAAAGCTTATTCACTTGTGATTCTCTAACCAAAAATGTCAAAACTTTTATCATCCCTATACACTAGTATCTCTTGGAAAAGTGTGACTTTCAGGGGGAAAAAGTATGCAGGTAATCTGGGGATATGAGAAAGAAATCAGTTCAAAAAGAACTATTTTTCAAAAAACAGATGTTAATAAGAAGCTATCAAATCAATAGGACCACATGCTAACAGGAATTATACCACAAATACAACAAGTAACTATTAAAATGTGACTTCTCAGGAGGCCAAGGCAGGAGGATCAAATAGGCCAGCCTGGGCCACTTAGCAAGACCCTGCCTCAAAATAAAGATAAAATAAAAAGGGGTGGAGATGTGGCTCAGAAGTAGAGTACTCCTAGGTTCAGTCCCCTAGTGCAGCAATAAATAAATAAATAAGACTACTTGATATTCCATTTTGAGAGAAAAACATACAGAATGAATGGGTTTACGACACCTCTTTAGAGTTTTCACTTAATAGACTTGTGAGTGGAAAAGTGATTAGATTTTGAAACAAGCACTTGCAGGCTTTGAAAACTCTTATTTGCCTAAAACCTTGCAACTGAACATAAGTCCAGAAATGGCCATTAACAGAGACTTTCAGGGGGGCCAGTCTGACATTGTTCCCTCCTCACCTTACCCTGCTGCATTAAAGAAAATCTCCCAAAACATTACCATCAAAACCACAAGACAAAACAAACCAAATTATTTCATCAGTTTAAAGTAAACTATGAAACACTCCCACATCTCAGTAAATACCAGTGTTAGTTATTCCTGTTTTGTCCTGACGTCTGCCTATCTGGTATGGGCAAGGCACTTTTAAATTTTCCTAGGGTTATTATATTTCTTGGAAATATGATATTTTGAATTCTCTCTTTTCAGCAAAACTATGTTTAAATGCTAGATGACTATATGCCAGCCTATCCACAGATTATCTTGACTATGATACTCACTGCGTGTTTTTCTTTTTATCCCTATAAGGAGGCAAGCTATTTCACCTTTGCCTATAATCTAAGAATAAAGGAATAACTGATAATAGCATTGTCAGTTCACAGGAAAGAAAAGTTCAGTACTGCATGTTAATTCAATAAATGACAGATTCTTAATGAGTTTAATAATAGAATTATAAGTGGAAAAATAATTACCTAAGATTTAAACAAGAGTTGGCAAGCTTTTAAAAATATTAATTAAAAGAAAGATAGTACTCCAAATAAGACTCAAATGGGACATTATTAGCATCTTAACCCATAACCAATCTGACATGGCATTCTTATCTAAGTAGCAGAAGTACTAGATATTCATTTTCTACCAAAACTGTAGTATTTAAAGAAAATATTCCAAGCAAACTTTGTCCAAAGTTTTTCCTCATAGAGTTTTTAGTAGCACTTCTGGTATCATTCATGTTCATAAGCATTTTAAATTCATGTGAGGCTGCAGTAGTTTTCATTGAGGATTGGTAAATATGCTATAATAGAGGAGAAAGTGAAGTATTTCCTGGGGGTCGGTACTGCCACCCACCAAGAAGGGACCTTCGGCTCAGCTCTCAAGGCGGTTTTCTCACCAAGACACGTGGGGCTAAAGAATGCCATTCAGAAAACTGCCTTTAGTACAATACCAAGACAGGGATAATTATACATTTTACTCCAGTAATCTTATTTTTGCAGTTTCTTAACACTGGCTTTTTCATTAAATCTTAATGTCAAAGCAAAGAACTCGGGACTGACAAGATCCGTGTCCTTTCGCTGGACAGGCTCCACAGAAGGGGAGGCAACTGAGGAAGACAAAGGGACTCAGAAACGGCGTCCTTTCTGCACCTGTGCTACCTGCTCCTCAACCCCCTGTCTTCTGTGGCATCACACTCCTGTTTTCAGTGCAGGCCCTTTTGTTTTCTGGGCACTGACTCTCTTGTCTCTCAGACACACACGCATCTCCTTCACCTTTGCCAAGGTAACAGGCCTCACCTGAGTGACGCCTCTCATTACCTACATGCTCTTTCCTTACAGGTAAGCACAGGCTGCCTCACTGCCACTTCCTGCCCCCTGAGGACAGGACCTGTGACAGCGGCCAGCTGATTGTCTCTACAGACCCACACATGATGTGCACTGCCTGACTGGATCCTCATGGCTCACCCATTACTTGCCCCGGTTTACAGATGAGGTGCCAAGGGTTACAGGGAATTAGCTGAGGACTGGATCAGATAGGACTGAACTCAGGCCACCTCCCGCCATGAACCATGCCTCCAGCACCTGGGCAACAGGCTGCCAGAGGAGACCTCAGTCATCTCACCCCTTCTAGAGTCCTTCTCCTTCCAGTCTCTAGCCATGCCCGGCCTGGGTCTTGCCCAAACCTGAAGGCTGTGTCTGTGGCTGCCCCTGGCATCTTCTCTGAGTCTCAGTAGCCTGCTTGTGCGTAGGCCTGCCTCTTCCGGGAAATCCCCTACATCTTCCTCTTCCACACTACCCACACTTACCTGCCACTTCCAGGTTTATCTTTGAATGACACAGCATCCACCCTCCTCTGCTCAGAACCTACCACAAACTGAAGCATCTCCCCCACGAGGGCCCAACACAGTGTGTTATTTTTACCAACGTTCTTAAACTCCCTCTGTTTGAACAAAGCTGGTTCGTTCATTCATTCATTCATTCCTGAAACACTTCCTGAGACGTTCTCAATCTTCAAAGATCTCTGAAGGTCAAAGAGCTGCCCAACTGCTGCTCCAGCAGGAAGGAGACCATCATACCTGAGCACAGAGTACCACAGTAACATAAACGCTGCTGGGCTTTTCTGCAGGTGAATGAGTGACAGCCCATCTAACCTCACAGAAGTCACAGACATGATCAGAATGAAAGCTCTGCCCCAACAGAGTCACCTGCACCCAGCCAGCAAGGAGAAGTAAAACAGGCAGATTTTCTGCCAGTTACTTCAGGTCCTATTCTGTTCCTACTAGCAGGCACTTGGGATCCATCTGGTAAGGAAGCGGCAGGAATGCGCATGTGGGTAGACAGTGGGCACACGTTGTGCATTCCCACAGTTAACTGAGCATCTACTCACGACAGCACCACGTGAGGCAGGATCAGCAGATGACTGCAGCAGGAGTCCTTCCCCAAGGAGCACATGGCCCTTAAAAGCGTCCCCATTCCACTGTGACCACCTGCCACAGCCCTACTCAAGTTAGCATTTACTTGTATGTTCAATGGTCACCCATTCTCCCCAGGTAGAATGGAAGCCATTCCACCACACCTGGGATGCGGTACCCTTCATGTGATTCTCTTCAATTAGGGAGGGAGAGCTGCTCATTGTCAGAACTACATGGAAACTCTCAGAGGCCCATCCCCCCAGCACTGTTCAGACAGTTTTTCAGCATAAAATAACACATCTAAATTTTTTAAAAACATCCTTCCCATTAATCTTGCAGAGTTTTGCTAGAAATTGTCATAGGAAAAATTATACTATTAGCAGAAACATTCTGCTATTATTCTATTATTACATTTCCTAGCAGAAGCAATCTACTTCCGGGGGGTGGAGGGGAGCAAAAAAAAAAAAAAACCCCAAAATCTTACAAGTCACTGCTTTGAACTGTTTCCACCCATTTCAAGCTTTCTTGGTCTGTGCCAAAGCCCAATGAGGGAACAGTCTGGCTCCCTTAGACCCCTACACTGACCCAGGGCACAGCCTTATCCTGCACCAGAGTATCACAGTGGAGGGAGGGATTCTGTGCTCCATCCCTTTGAACCCGTGGGTCTGAAGCAGCTGACGTGCTCAGCGGATGCTGGCTGGTGGAATAAACGTTTCTAAGAGGCCTGCCACATTCTACTCCAGGAAGCACACCTGAGCTGCACAGCATCCTTGCTCATCTCTCCCGGTAAACACACAGGCCCCATCACCTCTCCCACCTTCCAAGACCCAGAGTTATTGAGGAGCTGCTGGAGAGTGAGAGGAGGTGTCAGCGCAAACCTGCATATGCCACTGTCTCCTCCATCTGACACACACTTTTCCACTCACCACAAGCCACACAAGAGAGAAACTTCTGAAGACCGAGATCAGCTCTGGCTTCATGCTTCAACAAATTCTAACTGCTCAGAATTTTTATTCCAGCTCAGACTCCCGAAAGTGTTTCTCAGAGCCTGTTTTCCAGCAAAAGGGCTCTTCAGATCTTGTTAAGAAAAGATGCAGAAAACCAATAAATACCTTGTTTTCCACTTACATTTTATACTTTCAGGATGTATCAATCCATTCATCCAGTGACAATGTTCTTAAACAACCTAGACTTTACTTGACACTTCTCTCACATATCCACTAGGAAAGGAAGACTATTTCAAGGGTAAAGGTTTAGTGACTGATTAAAACAATAAAAAACTTCCACTTATTTTAATTCAGTGAGCTGAGAAAAGGCTTTTAAAGTCAACTAGGTCCATTACAGGTGATATAATAATGCCTTGGGTACAAAAGAGCATTTTCAAGTTCAGAAGGGTCACAAACATAAGAGAGAACTCAAGGAGAGAGAGTGGGGTGTGGAATCAACCCAGAAGGCAGGAGACAGCTTTCAGGTTTGTTCTATAAACCTTAACATTTAATTAAGAGCACCTCCACCCTCTCCCAGTGCAAGGTTATAAAAATAGTTTGGGTACTCATTAAAGTATGCTAATGTCCATTTTGGAGCCCAATGTCTGATAAGTCATTTTTAATCTGTGAGATGACCTGGTATTTTGCAGCCACGTAGGTGACAGAACTTACTGGGCCTCTGGGAAGGGGAAGCCCTCCAACGGGTCTTCTCATAGGATGAGGTTATAACAATTGTTCTGGCTTCCTGGGAAATTAGTGATCCCCTGCCCTCCCCCTCCATAAGCAAATGCTTATTAACTATAGTTGCCACTGACTTTTTGTTTCAAGGACAGAAACACTTTTTAAACGGAGAGAATGGAAAGTTCATCACAGTGAGTTGCTCAGAGCTGGAGTTCTTGGGTGCAGGACCAAACACTATCACTCACCAGTGTCCACCAGTGCCCAGGGCAGAGAACTGAGGAGGCCCCCATTCTTCACCAGGGTAGCCCCCCATCTCCGTGGGGAGGCTACACCCCCACTCCTGCATGGGAGGGGCCGCTGGCACTCCCCACAGCTCTCAGGTCCCCACATGACCCCTCAGGCTCCAAGACCCCCCTACCCCATGGCCCCTCAGGTACAGAGACACTCCAGCCCCAGGACTCTCAGGCCCCAGGCCCCTCAGACCCTGAGACCCCCTCCCAGGCCCTGAACCCCCAGGCTCAGAACTCTCAGGCCCCGAGACACCCCAGCCTCAAGATTCTCAAGTTCAGAGACCCCCCCCCTAGCCCAGTACTCTCAGGTCATGAGACCTCCCAACCCCAGACCCCTCAGGGCCAAGAGACCCCCCAGCCCTAGGACGCTCAGGCCCCAATACCCCTGGCCCCTGGACTCGCAGGGCTGGAGACCC